>JAZHYW010024013.1:0-81670 GCA_037355805.1 Ixodes ricinus
CAGGGCATACATTTATTCCTCTTCCTTTTTTAACCATGACAGCCGTTCCAGCGCTTTGGCCATTTGCGACTGACACTAAGATTGCGTAGTGACGCGCCACAAAACGAGTCATGGCTTCAACTTGTGCATTTGTAGAAAGTTTGGTTTCTTGCAGAAACAACACGTCTATCTTCTTTTCGAGAAGAAAGTTCAGCACCCACTGCTTGCGTTGTTGCGCTTGTAAACTAACGCAGTTTAGCGTGGCAAATTTGAGACGCTTCATGTTTCCTTTGCTTTCTATGAAGGGAGGGCCCCTGGCTGAGTCAGTTGAAACCTTACGAACGTCTCAGCGAACCGAAAACCGAATTGGAGTGAACGAAAATAACCCCACCTATTCTGGCGGCTTCCGGCCGTGTTCCTCCGTCGGAAGTCGTGTGGCGGGGTTGAACCTGGCCCGTCGGGGTTTGGTGACCTTCTGCCATTTGAGGCCCGACCGCTGCACTTGGCCGTCGTCTTCGGAGCGCTGGTCTAACGGGCGCTTGAAGTTCTCCCCAGAGTCACTCAGCTCGAGATCGTCGTCCGTCGCCCACTCCGCCGTGCCGTCCTGGTCGTCCGCCCAGTTCGATGCCTGGTCCTTCTCCTTGACGGCTGGCTCTGGAACTTTGAAGTCCCCATTGCCGGGATTGCTCCCCGTAGATGCCGCAGGAGCCGAAGCAGGGGGGCCTGTCGGGACTGGTACCGTCTGCTGCTTCTCGGGCGGCGCACTCTCAGTTTTTTCCCTTTGACTAGGTGTCGTAGTCGGTACTGCGACGACCTGCTCCACGACCTTTGCCGCCTCCTCAGCCTCCTCCTCGTCCATTTCGAGGCTCGACGCTTCGTTCTCGATGGTTGCCTCGGTGACGGTGGCATACGTCACCACACAGTTGATGCGTTCATGCCCGAAGCGTCCACACTTTTCGCACTTCGGTACGCGACACTGGCGGCGTATGTGTCCGGTGCCTTTACACCGCAGGCAGAGCGGTGAGCGCCCTGGTACAACCACCAAGACGTTGCCGCCGGCGATCCTCAACTGATGTGGAAGGCGGTCCAGGGATACGCCCTCCTTTGGGCTGAGGCAAGCCAGCCTAGTCGTCGACTGGATGCCCGCGAAGCCATCGGCTCTCCAGACGTCACGGGTGATTCCGTTCACCTTGCCGAAAGGCTCCAGGGCCTTCCGCACGACGTCGTCGGTGACGTGGAAAGGAATCCAATGCAGCTTCACGCGAACATCCGCGTTGTCGGGGTCGATGATCACACAGCGCTTGCCTTTTATGGAAAGTTCCGCCGCCTCTACCACACGCCGCTTACATTCTGCCGTCTTGAAAGAGAGCATCCAGACATGGTTCATCTGGTAGCCTCCAAATGCGTCGATGTCGGCCATCACGTCCAGGCGCTCCAACTCTGCCCGGAAATCAGAAATCTTGTACGGTCTTCCAGAGACGTCGCCATGAAGTAGAACGGAATTCAGCGCAACACTTCTTGAGGGAAGCGGGGGCAGAACGACACGGTAGTCGTCAGTCGAAGCAAAAACAGAATTTCCGCGGCCTGAACGGGCCGTTATCACCGCTCCTTGGGAGAGCATGATTACACAACCGTAGCTGGCGAGCGCCGGGAGTGGAATGGCTCGCCTCGGAGCCACCGAGGCGGCTGGGACTGAAACCACCCGCCTATCGACAGTCGAGCGCTGTTCATGAATTGGACACGGGAACTGCGTAAACACTCAACTTTGGCTTGTAACAATCAATGCCCCGGCGCACAGTAGGCTAATGGCTCGTGTCCAATCACTGTGGTGATGAGAATAGACGAACTCTAACAGTGCCTGGCATTCAGCACGAGTTTTCTACTTTTCCAAGCCCAGCGCGTGGCTAGGTTTATTGTTTCAGGCTTATGATAGCCACCAGGCCACGTGGCCGCTTGTTCTGTCTCCGAGTTGAGCGGATGAACGATGCTCATATTTCCCGAATTTTTTTGGCGCCATCCACTGCCTAAAAAAAAATCCTAAGGCAAGTTTATTCAGTTAATAACGTTAAGGAGTGATTCTAAGCAGTTTTTAGCAAAAGTAAAAAAATCGTTTAATTATTCTTTTTAAAAAAAACTGCCTCCAGGGCCCGTTTGCTCGAAGCACTAACCGCGGCTAAAGTTAGCCGCAGTACCTAGGAGAGGGATTTTCAAATCACGTGACTGGCTCGGTAGGGATGCGAAGAAACATTGCGGTGCCCCGGTGAGTGAGCACCACTCGCTTTGTAACTAATATGTCGTTGTAGCTGCATTATCGGGCGCGTTAGTGAGCAACGAATGGTGCAGTAGGCTTTCGCTTTGACCTTCCCTCACTTAAATCGCAAAGCATGAGCAATGACCTCGCCGCACTTTTTAGATAGTCTTTCAATTCTGGCCATTCCTAAGCCTAAATGAACACGATGACTGTTGGCATGGCAACGTCTTTGGAAAGTGGATTGCCTTGACTGAATCGGCCGGTTATTTATAGAACACAACGAGGTGCATGCTACGAGTGTAGTTACACGCGTTGCACGTGTTGGCGTCAGGTGTAGTAATTGTTCTAAAGCAAAAAGTCTAAAATAAATTTTGCCTTGCACGCGCGTTCGTCAAAGTCTTATTATGATTATTTACTTCGAACCTTTATAAGAGAAAGGCCAGCGCACGCGGACCAGTAGAATTACACTTCCAGCGTTCCCCTCGATGCTTGGTTAATTTAGAAAAAGGTCTATTGGGACCAGGGGCGGATTTAGAGGGGGGGTCCGGATGTCCTGACCCCCCTCTTGATTTTTGCATGTGTAAAATTTAGGGCGTGAAACGGAGGAGAGGGGGGTTCTTAAACATATGGTCACTGACCAACACCTGACCCCCCCCCCCCTCTGGAAATTTCTGCATACGCCCCTGATTGGGACGCTGTCTGCTTCTGTGTGCTATCAATACTCGGCCGATTGAGTCACGGCAATCCGCTTTCCAAAGACGTTGCCATGCCGACAATTATCGCGTTCATTTAGGCTTAGGAATGGCCATAATCAAAAGACTATCTAAAAAATGCGGCGAGGACATTGCTCATGCTTTGCGATTTAAGTGAGGTAAGGCAAAGCGAAAGCCTCCTGCACCATTCGTTGCTGACTAACGCGCCCGATATTGCAGCTACAACGACATATTAGTTCCAAAGCGAGCGGCGCTCACTCTCCGGGGCACTGCCATTATTCCCCGCATCCCTACCGAGCCAGTCACGTGATTTCAAAATTCTTCTCCTAGGTACTGAGGCTAAATTTAGCCGCGGTTAGCGCTTCGAGCAAACAGGCCCAGATCGTCCAACTGAGACAGTAAATTCTTCGTACCTTGCGTTGTGTTATCCACTTTGGGGTGGTCGAGGCCGGTCCTGATCCGGCGTTGGCTAAAGTGGACACCCCACAATTCATCTCCATATAGTTATGAAATTGTTTTTTTATTTAATTTTGCTGGTAATAAAAACTTTATTTTTAATACGTGTTTTTCCTTGAACTTTTCCAGCAAAAGACAATGATTGAAAGGCATACGACACCTAAATAGGGCAGGCTGCTCCCCCTTGGCAGCAGATTGGCATCACCACCAACGGCAGCTTGAGTATTACGTTGACGGACACGTCGGTCGAGCGGTCGAGCCTAACGTTACTAGAACACTCAGTCGGGAAACTCACCGTTGAGACCTGGCCGCTGGCGTCCACCGAGACCGGGCTAAATACCATAACTGCACCACCCTTCAGCGACGAGTTGAAACATGAATGTCGCCTAATATGGCTACTTCTAGATTCACTGAATGTTTCCAGAGTACCGAAACTCCCAGACTCCATTTGACAAGGTGGCGGCTCAATCTTTTTTTTTACTACGGTCACCTTGAGCTTGAAAAAACAAACAAAAAAAAATGTTTGTAGGAACTTTTTTAGAGGTTAGAGCAAAATAACAGGCGCGTGATGTTTTCTCAAATCTTTACAAGGTTTTGGGGCAGAATTAATATTGTATTTATGCAACCGTGTGTCACCTGTGATTTCAGGTAGCGCGTCCCGACCTGGGTGCTTCCTAACTTCGGCAGTAATTCGCGGCGCGTCCTCTGGGAGACGGGGTTTTGCATCCCTAAAACCCCTTACACCGTATATGTTTTGACGCCAAAATGGCCGATTAAAGCAAATATATAAGTCACAACGGACGCTATCAAATGTGGTACGCCCGAACCAATACAAGCAGCCGTTCAGTTCCCCGAGTGGCCACTGCGGGAAAGAATGGAGGCGTTGCAATCGCCATTAGCTCGGTTCTGAGTACGGATCGAAGCCATCTTTTCCGAGCAGGCTATAGGCAGTTTCCCAACTGAGTAGTCCTAGTAACGTTGGTCGAGCCCAACGTTACTAGAACCTCTTAGTTGGGAAACTGCCATAGAGCCTGCTTTAATAAAGTGGCTCTGATCCGTACTCGAGAACCGAGCTAATGGCGATTGCAACGCCGCCATTTCTCCAGCAGCGTCCACTCCGGGTACTTCACGGCTGCACGTCGAGTCGGGCAAGGGCCGGTGGCGCCATCTCGCAGGGCCATCTCGCAGTAGGTATGTAAAGCAACTTTCAAGTTTCAACTCGTCGCTAAAGGGTGGCAGCTGTTATCGTATTTAGCTCGCCATCGGTGGACGCCAGCGGCCCAGGTTTCAAGCATGAATTTCCCAACTGAGGGTTGTAGTAACGTTGGTCGAGCCCTTCTCGATTTTCCAAATGCGACCGCCGCGCCCGTGTTTCTCTATCTTTCGCCGGATTAAAGATTTGTACCTTAATATTTGAAAACCACCTGCTCAGGGTTGCCGTGTTGTGTTTTCACCTCATTCGACCCCCATGGCTGCCTCAAAGATTCGATTCAATCGTGTCCTCGCAGTTGTAAGCGAATGTGCTAGCGGCCAAGACGCGCAAGAAGAGCCTCCCGGCTTCGACCGGATGATGTGATCAGAGCCTCTCCCAGCTCGACTTCGACCCCCGATGCAACACCTCCTAGAGAAGAACGCCATAACGCTCTGAGAGATTGCGTCACAATGACGGAGGAAGGAAGGCCATGGCGCAACTACGTGAGAAAATATCTGCTATCGATGCTATTGACGTGAGATAAATGTTGCTTGTCAAGCGGCGCGGTGGTGTTCGCGCCCGTTTATCCGACATTAATATACGTTTTAAAGGTGCAGTCTTGTACAATTTATTATATTTATAATATAAGCGTAATATACAACGCGTTACCAAGGTTGAAAGTACCAAATTTATATTTATGAGTATCCCCGTAACCGCAGAACTACGTGAAGTCCCGCAGCTCCCCACACTTTTCGAAAGAACCGGCTCCGATGCCACATCTTCCCTCATACGGGCTTCGATTCTGGTAAATTTACGTTCTGTGTGAGCTGCTGACTGTCTGAAAAGGAACGCTGAGGCATTTCAGAAGGGAAGGAAACCGGAAAAAAATCCAGTCATCGCCGCAGGGAGCGCACACGGGCAGGAGATGGGTCGACAACGTTAAGCCTCTGGTCGCCGCTGCTCCCGTGTGTGGTACTTTTGAGACTTGTTTCCCGTCGTTTCTTTTTGTCATCACCGTAGTCTCGGGTACTTTTTGTGTGTTCGCTTGATACTACGGCATTTACGTGGATTCATGAAACAAGTCCTGCTAGGGTTTTAGTGACATGTGTGACAACTAGCCAACGAGGACTCTGGTCGATTAATCGATAGACCTCTCTCTCGACAGAGAGAAGATTCTTGGAGTTCGTGTTCAAATGTTTTCGTCACGGATATTGTGGGACGTATGGATACGATCGACAGGTGAGAAACAACTTATTTACGGGCTTTCTTGGTCATGTAGGACGCAAGTAAAATGCTGCAATCTTTTTTTTAATCGCGTGATAGATTGGAATTTTGTTATTTGTCGTTATTTGTGTGCAGTTGCGTCGACGTTTGTAAATATGCGTGGTAATCTAGTTTTCACTGGAAGGTGAAAAACAAGTTTGTGTGATTATTGAAAGTGCGTCGTTTGTGGTTATGTTTTTATTTATACTAATGTTATTTTATTGCCTTTACCGCGTTTATACTAGAATGTTAACTGTAACTCTAATGTCATTGTATTATTATATACAAAATAAGTTATATTTTGTTCTAAGGCAGCTCGAGCTAGCTCATAGGGAGAAGTAAATTAGTTGCCGAAGTAGTAAGTTTAGTACCCCTGACGCACGGAAAAGTTAATATACTTTCATTCAGTGATATAGCTCACGGTCTTGAGTGATTATACGAGCGCCGCAAGCTGATTTGGCGACCCCATAATCTCATTCGATCGAAATTACATTTATTTGGCCATGTGGCTGGGGTATAATGCAAGAATTCAGTGACTGCACGCGATAACGTCGCTTAGATGATCGTAAGTGACACTTGTCCAATTGCCTTGTCCGCGTTGACTACGTCTACCTGATTTTTAACTGATCTGTATTGCTGTGTCCGATCACTGCGTGTCTCGTCATTTTGTCGAAGTATTTCTGTATAAAATATGCATTCCTACAACAATAATTGCGTGACTCAATGTTTTCGACTTAAAACAATCACATTTTTCTATGGACGTCTTATACGCATACCTCTTGCCATTTCGTACCGATTATTTAGCGGTGTATTATTTTGCTCGTGTAATAAAATGTTTTCTAGACCCGTTTCTATGTGCAGCTTTCATTTTAGCTAATAAGACACGCGTACGTGACGAAGAGCACGTTACGACGGTAGATCCACGCGCGTTGTCTTCGCTTCGACGCGCGCCCCCGATGGCCTTCCTTCGCGACGTCACGAGAAGAGCGCTACGGCCTTCTTCTCTAGGACGTGTTGCCCGATGGCGGCCTCCCGGCGTGAGAATGAGAAAGAAGGAAGACCCCGAGAAACACGAGCAACAGGAAGCGAACGAGACGAGGAGACAGATTCAACTACGACAGGAACGAAAATTGGACGCGAATATAGCCCTCTTGTATCAAAGTTTTTCTCAAAGTTTTTATTAAATCGTTTTGCAGTCTACAAGATCGTTCATTCCATTCTTACACAGTGCAGCCGGCAGTGGCGGTAACTAACGCTTTGTGGTTGTTTTTTGTGTGTGTCTATGTCTACGTAGTGCTTGTGTGTTGGATGGCGGTCCGGTGACTGCTACGGGACAGGTTCAGAATGGTCAATGATTAATAGTATTTTCGCAAGTTATTTTATCACACCGTTCTTTGCTCGCTGTCAGATTGAGCTCGGTCTAATGAAATTGAGATGATTGCAGGTGTTTCCATCAGAGTATTAAAGGAGGCCTGGGTTTTCAATTTCCACCTCTAGTGTAAAAGTGGTTTGCACCGACTTTGGCCCCGACCTTTTTATGTACCTTAAGTTCAGCGAAGCTTACCTTCAATAAAATTGACTGACACAATGCTTGCTCCCCGTCGGTTTCACACTGTGTGTACGCAAAAAGGCACTGTTAGAAGCCGCCCCGAGGCACCACTGTGTTATTGCACGCTTTCAAAAGCATGCAAAATGACCACCGTGCACTGTAGATTAAGTTGTAACCTTACGTGACTGTGAGAACTTAGAGGGTACCTGTGAAATGTACGCAAAAAACTTTAATAAATGCTACTTAGTTTAATGACTGGTCTAATATTGACGTTCAGTCGTACAATATTTTATAAAAGTAGACATCGGAAGCAATTTTTTTTAAATCATTCCAGATTGATATTTAATTCGCGGCGTTGATCAAATTTAAATTAAGAGCTTTTTATGGCGCCACACTAATATCTGGTTTTGAAAACACTTCAAGCGCACAACTTTCTGGATTCTCAGCACCACAATTGCGGCCACCGAAACTTTTCGATTGGCCGACTCTATAGTATATCTGCCTTTAGGGCCTTCAGTCAGGTACTGCCGTTGTAGAAGCTGGCAGTGGGGGGTTGTATGCTGTAGGGAGAGTTTCTGACTTGATATCCGTTATATGCAAAAGAGGTCCCTTGAAGCCTAGTGCAAACACCAGCTCCTGCCTTGGTGAATCCGGGGAACATTCCACTAAGGCGCAGCCTGCCGCACCACAGGCAGGCAGCGCATCTGGCTTTCATAGTACACACGTCGCAACCAACGAGCACCTTTGGGCACATTATGAAGTGATGGTGAAAGCTTTTGTGCTCTTTAATACTCATATAATTTATACTTACCAAGGACCGACGCAATTATTGTGTTAACAAATATTCTGGGAAGTTTTTCGGGTGTTACTCGTCAATTTTCTCTTCTGAGGTCGTGTACCCTATGTTAATAGTTCTGGGTGACTTTGCGGAAACCTTTATTGAGCTCAAGGAAATAATCTCGAAGCTTGTACCGCAGTGAAAATCTAGAATGGTGGGGGTCTCCGTAGCCGCAATTGTACATCATCGTTATCATATCCGATGTCTCGTGTGGCCCACCCGAATAATAATGCCTCCAAAGATTCTTGCAGACTATAGTAACCAAGGAGGTTATAATTGGCATGAGTTTGGGTCCGCATTCTTCATTTATAAAACGAAGTAGGCGCGACAACGAAATGTCCCCTCAGTCTCTCGGACAATGGGAATACTCAGTTAATTGGCGTCGCCACGTATATATAAGGCAGACAGCCGCGTTATCATGAAATTTCTGCGGCAACGCGGTTGTTTGTCCTATTTACAGTGTGTTTCACGAAAGGTGGACAAATTCGATATTGCGAAAACTACGCGTCGCAACAAAAATAAAAGGCACGCGAAGCCGTAAAATGCTTCGCGTGTCTTTTATCGTTCTGCAATTTGTTGACTTAGTGTTTTTGGATGATGCTGAGCAATTTTTTAATTGAAACCATGCTCTTAAACACAATATTAAAAAAGCTAATTGCGCAAAAATAATTAACAATCTAATTATCCCGGACTTTAATAATTTTCCTAAATAGGCCCCTGGCCCAGAATCAAAACGACACAACCCGTTTCTTGTTGCAACGCGTAGTTTTCGCAATGTCGAATTTTTCCACCTTTCGTGAAACACCCTGTATACATGGCGGCGTCTACTAAATCGATGTCTAAAAGGTGAGATTGGGAGCCAGCAAGAGGTCGGCAGGTTGCGGACGCTCTAAACACCGCGCCGTGAGCTGCGTCTAGAGAGAGTCGTAATAGCGCGGCTTTAGAAAGCGAGCACATCAGGCATCGCACGCACGAACACTGAGAATGCCACACGGTTGAGCGTGTGGTAGCAGCTCCGCTTCCGGCAGGGCGTTCATTTCCTTCCGCCTTGCTGTGACTGCGCGTCTGTTCAAAAGGCAGCCATGACAGCGGGCATACGAAGTAGGCAATAAGCACAGAGCAGACGTAGCCCAAGCCTAACGTGGCCGACCGAGTCGACCGAACAACGAGCAGACGATGAGAGCAGCGTCGGAGGGCAAGGCAGTCCAGGATTGAGATCTCTTTTCCGACGTCGCTGAACGTGACGTCGTACTGGTTGCTGAGGTATTCAAACGTCCTTGACAGTCGTTGACATGTTGTGACACGTAGGACTTGGTGAGTCCCGAACATTGTACAGTCGCCCCGCATCCAATCAACACTGCTCCATTAGCCGATGAGAATACCAAAGAATTAATCACAAAGCAAAAAGTATGGATATACAGACTGATCAGAGGTAAACAAATAAAAACATGACCCAACTTCCGGGGTGAGTATGTTGCTTCCGGATGGCTATTGTTTTTGCTTGTTTTTGAGGTCACGCAGTGAGTAACGCGGTGTTTATAAAATTTTCAGCGCAAAGAACTAACTGCGGTACCTCCCAAATATTTACTCATACGGGATTGACATCCCTTCCTGGTTCCTTGGATGCCAAAACAGATCATTAGATTTCTTAAGGACAAATCCACCGATGGTATCATGGGAGCGTCTTCACGACCACCTGTTCGAGTCACCTGGTCCATAGTTCATATACCTGAGAACGACTGAAAACCTACAAGTCCTTAAACGCGTTAAACTACTTCGCGAGCTGCAAGGCATCGGCGATTGGCAACTACCTTTCCCAGACGACCCAAATGAGCGCCGAGATCCTCCAGAGGTCGCCGAGCTGTGTCATGTTTTTAGCAGACAGCCTTGCGAAATATTTTATTGCGCTTCCTTCAGCGAGACGTGGGTCTTTGTAAGGCCCAATTTTCTAATGTTTTGACTAGCTTGCTTCGGTATTTTATTTTTTCCCAGAGCAGCGTGTCAGCTTACATTTATCTCAAACTTTCTTGAACATCAACGCCTTGCGCATGTCAAAAAGCAACTTAACTACAAGGAACATCGCAATCATCCCCGGGAATATTTTAGATGACAATCACGAAATAATAATAAACAGTAATTAATCCTTCGGCGCGTATAATTTGTATTTCACTGTTCTACAGTTTATTTGCATTGAATTCTACGCGACACATTCACAAAATTATCCTTTTCTGCTTTTCGCGACAAAACATGTTAATGTTCCCGAGGACTGCAATTCCCTTGGTATCATAGGGCACAAATAAATGAAAATTTCAATATTTCCTTAAAGGAACACTGACACTCCCCAAAATTTTTTATGTTTTTATTTTTTGCCAGGCGATTCATTACTGTGTCAGAAGACTACCCAATCAATATTTTGCTACAGCGTCACGTATATTTTTAATAAAGTCAAAAAACGCAACTGCTCGAAACCGAAACCGAAACTGGAGTGGGAAGGAAGGAGAAATATAGACAAGGAAAGAGGTGGCAGAAGTTACGTAGCTGAGATACTCTTCTTTTTTTTTTCGCCAAACAACGGATTAGCAGCTTTTTAGCTTTGCAGCAGTAATAGTTTAAGCATAAACATGGCTGAGAGTAGTCATGGAGTCTTTCTGTTCATCACAATATTCTAAAACAATCTGGTGCTATACGGGACTTTTTCTTGTAGTACTGAAAATTACGTACGCAGCAAACTGCAAAACGCGCCGTCCCGGTCGAACTATTACTGTAAAATATGCTGACCCGTTGTCTATGGGAATGTGCTCTGCGCCTTAACATAAACGAGCGAGAGCGGATTTACCGTTGACTGCAGCTCTGGACTGAAAGCTCGTGCACCGAAAGCACCAGCCAAATATATTTGATCGCGCGTGTAGTCATTGCGGCAGTCTATGGGGTCCTTGCAGTGAGGTCACTTGGAGTGCGCCCCTGCGTAGCTTCCACCGTATTAATTATAAAATCATAGGGCGCTTCCCGACTGATACAGCGTACCCTCCACTGTATTAACGGGATGCTTCTGTATCCAGATTGAGAGATCGAAATGACCTTATATGCAAGTCACGTACATTTAGCCGAGACGGAGCATACAACTCATCGTTCATAGACAAGTGAGTTCGCCAACAGAAGCAGTGGATACTACTTATTCGTTGCATTGCCAGAGATACCGCCGTGGAATTACGACAGAAATGTGTGATGGTGCATAAACTTTTTTTATTGTTATTATTATTATTATTTAAGTGGAAGCTTAGGAAAATAAACGCAGACAACTTATGAAATGTTGGATTCACAAAAAAAACGTTCTAAGGCTTTTGTTAGTTTGCCAATTTCTATACGTGAGAACACAAATAGCAGATCAAATGTTTTCTTGGAACTTTTTTTTCTCAGTAAAACGAATATATATATAGCTCGACACAGAGTACCCATTGCCAAGCATCAAAGCTTAGCAAAATGAAAGCACTTTAGAACGCCTATGGCAGCTCCCAACTAAGCTGTTCTACCACATATCTCCAAAACCAGGGCATTGCAATATTTAAGCGTGAATGCCTTTCGATATCTGGTGAGTAATCTATAGCCTACACGGAGGTGACACCAAGCACAGATCGTACATTGACCTTCGCATTTTTACTCAATCCCGGAGCTCATATTCGCGTTTTTTTTTAAGTGTTTGCTCTGCAGGCTCAGCACTGTCCTTTGTCAAAGTACATGGGTCAATAGCTGAGGTCAACGAGTGGCATCGCAGGACTAACGATTGAGTTCTGCTTATTTTAGTTTTCAAATTCTCGCTTATCTTTCCGATCACCCCATGGCAGATTAAATGATGCCACTCCCGCGACATGAATTTAGCTGAGCATAGTTGTAACGGGCTGCTTAGTTGCGAGGTGATTTGGTTTTAAGTTACATGGAATTATGACTAATGTCTTTGCGATGTTATAGCCTAGTGTCATTACCGCAGTCGACTAATATCTTTGTCCGCCGTCAAAGCAAACTCAACTTCCTATCAGCCCGAGAAACTTTCGAAAGAGGCTGCTTGATCGCAAACGAGATATTTTGTGGAATATTTATGACGCTAAATTTTAGTAAGAAAAAAAAACTTGCTAACAAGGTGTGTTTTAGGTGTCCGTGTGTTATATGCCCCAAACATGGCTCATATCGAAAAGTAAAAATAGCTTTTTTTTTCGAAACTGTAGTACGGTTTTCTTTTTTATTTAGTCAATCGCTTCTCCACAATATACTGCGTATTTTCCTAAAGCAGTGTGGACCCTGCATACTTAACTGCACTCCTGTGTATGTTTAAGATTTTATTATTTATTTGCAGGGACCGGAGATACACCTGCGGTTCGCTCGTCGACGCTCCAGCAGCTCTCGGAAAACCGGATGAGTCTTGCCATGGGTGACGGAGAGGCTCCAAGACGCCTAAAACAAGAAACGTTAAAGATATTCCGTTAGCTGGTGCAGTCTTCGCAAATTAAGCATGCACTGGAACAAGCTTCTAATATAGCCGTAGTCAAGATAAAGAAGTTACCATATGGAAGAACGTCTCAGCGCTATGGTGGTCCCCTGCAGCATCGTACTGCTTCCCTATGTTGAACAGAAAGAGGCCATACTTCGTGCTGTATATGCCGTAGCAACACCTGTAATACAAAATGTGAAAGTGTTGTTGAAAATATAAAATAATTGGGCTGATTTAGTTCCCACGACAAACCGGAGTGTTTTGGCGCCCGAAAGCGTTCAAACAACTATAAGCTTGCTCAAATATATATTAGGGCCTACCTTATCGATGCCCACTCGATTTTTGAAGCAGGTTCCGACAACATATAGGTTGGTAGATATGTTAACATTATTGGCATATTCCCCGTGGAGCCGAATGCAGTTTCGTCATCGGTGTGCGGGCAGCCTTTCCCTACCCTTCCGGAACCAGTTTCTGGAAGTGCAGCCTGGACAGCTGCTTCCACCTCATCGACGACAGGTAAATGGCGCCCTCGCAGGGCTTTTTCGTGACCCCTAACAGGCGATAACCAGTGGGAACCAAACTGGACCGCACATTTGCGCCACAAAACACCTGACATGTCGCGCGACGCGTCGGAAAGATGACCAAACCAACCAGGCGCCGGTGAATCGCGGTGTCGCGCGCATTCAGCATGAGTCAGATGTTGGTCGGCGCTTGGTCGGTCTCGGCCATCCTTTTGACCCGTCGTAGGACCTGTCGGGCGTTTTGTCGTGCGTTTATACGGCCTGATCTGGCCCCCGGTATATGTCACCTGCTCGCGGTCATAAAGAAACCCTGCGAGGGCTCCATTTCGCAGTCACTGAGGAGACGGAAGCAGCTGTCCAGGCATGGATACGATCTCCTCCAAAAACGCGATCTTGGAAAGGCACGAAAAGGCTACCACACCGGTGGTGTAAGTGAATTCCACTCAAGAGGGAGTATGTCTGGAAGTTTGACATATATATCAACCTCGAAGTAAGCGGAACATGCAGCAAAAATAAAAATATTTTAAACTTTATCATTTAGTACGTCTTGCCGTGAAAACTGAACTAGGTAATAAGAGATACGTACTATATTTAAGCCAATTTTCACTTAGTAGCAGCAATTACTCAGGGTTAAGGCGCTCAATGAATTAAATTACACGTTATTTTGTTACAGAAAATGTTGAATAACAATCAAAGACCTCCAGTTGAGGACCTGAAAGAGCTAGCTCACCTGAGCACATCGAGTATTTGCATCGCATAACCAGCCGCCTTTGCATGCAAGCCTCGTTTAGCGCAGCACTCAAAAGCCAGTTCCAATGCCTCGACACGGGAGATGTCATTAGGAGGCAACTCCTTCACCTGAGAGCTGAGGATATCACGAGTGCGTTCCGAGATCCATTCCACGGTCTGCTTGTCGTCTGAAACACCGCGAAACGTCACTTCTCAATATTTAATTGCCACTCCCTTTAATAAGTACAATTGTTCCCCGTTATTTCCTTAAAAGAACCTGGCAAGGTACTAAGGAATTATTTTAGGCCTTTGTAATAAAAACGCGGCAGAACAATTACGTCAGCGAGGCTTCCCTAGCCATGTCCCAATCTGACTGAATGCTTGAGAAAAGAGAGGCGCGTGCCGACATTAACGTGCCTATCTTTTTTTTATTTTCTTTTTTTCCGTTGGCTGGAAGTATTTGTGAAACCAAAACGAAAGTACAGGTGAATGGGCTACACAAAAGAGTATTTGTGTTGTTTTTGTTTTTTCAATAAACTTAGTTACGAGTGCACCTTGTCCTGTGTGGGTCTATCTTCGTCCTTGTGTTAAGTTTCGCGCAGTTATTTTTTTTTTTTTAGATGATAAACGAACTTGTTTGCATTACTACTTTGCTTTTTAACAGCTGCCACTGCTCATTAAGTTTGAACGCGGGGACAAACGTTTTGTTTCTCTTTTGGTGAGCTTTCAAAAATACTTAGTTTCAAACATTGGAGCTAAGACAACAGACCATAATTGATCTGATCCGAGCATGAATTGCAGGAAGTAAGCACCCAAGAATAGTCCATTGACCCAGCATAATACGCATACAATATATCAATCACAGCGAACAAATTATCAAATACAATTATCATATTTCCACGTCGAGACATAGCTAATTTAATACAAGTTGGAAGGTTTTATTATTTCTTGAGTTTATATTGTACCTGTACTTTCCAGCTCCATTTGAAGATTGCGAATGCTTACTGAAAGACTGTTGGATGTCTCTTGAAGCAAATCTCCATCTTTCTGGAAATAGCAAAGCGAGTGCGCTTGAGTAAGCAAGTTTTTGACACGATGAACTAAAATTATACCTGTTGACAGAGACTGCAGTTGCAAGTGAAGTAATACTGATTCTGTAGTGCCTCAATGCGATCGAGAGTCATTTGTAGCTTATCAACATAACATATGTAAATCTGGAATATAGCAAAAATAAAAAAAAAACATGGTTATTTTATTTACTCGACTTTCAATTTATAGCGTTCACAAATTGTTTATTTTGACAATATTGTAAGTCATACCTCTCGCACACTGCTGACACTTAGGTCCCGAACAGCTCTCACAGTCAGACGTGTTCCATCAAATACAAACGCGGCGTCCGGATCACAAGAATGGTCAAATATGGACGCCCTGTTGTAAACGCCAGTTAAATATAATTTCTGAAACAGTAGATAGTGCGCCATCAACTATCAGAACGTGGGTTGACAGAGACTTGCCCAATGTACAGTCCCTGCCCGACAGGCTTCAGCTCATCGTCCGTGATGCAGAACCTGTTTATCAACACCTGCGAGGAAAAGAAGAAGCACAATATCGGTAAATAGTGGGAGAACAAGGCAAGGTGTATTTGCCTTTCCAAATATCTCGAGGCCCTCGAGCAGTGTCGGCATGTTTCTCTCTCCCAAGAAGTCTTGCAGAGTTGCCCACACTGCATGAAACCTGGGCAGGACAGCTGGGTCGTTCAAAATTTCTTCGGAATCTGCGAGATGTGTACATCCAGTCACGTGAAGAGTCTTCAAAAACATGGGACGTTGTGTGCACTCGTTCTGAAAATAGGCTCACGTGATTCCAAGTCGTCAAAAGTCCTCGTCTGGTCCAGGACTGCTTCCTTACAGTCCCTCATGTGCCTTCTCTATTTTGGGGGGAACAAAGTTGAACGAAGTCTGCACGCGCTGCATTCTACAAGGTGTTTCTGAATAAACAAAATATTTTTATAATGTTTACATATTTCTTACTAGCTCTCAGATAGGTAATTCAACTCATGCGGTTAACAACTCGGCTCAACTGCTGCTGCTTACTTGGAGCTTGATGAGGATGCGAGCCATGAGTCGCACGGTAGTGTTGGGGATGCACGGGAACATCTCTTGAAAATAACAGCATTCCGTCTGATGATCTGACAGCGCAGAACTCTGGAAGGTAAATTGAAGCCGTCTAAGAAACTACACTGAGGGTGGGCATACTAAAGAATGAAACTCCGAAGTGAGACATTTCGAAGGTTACGCCTAACACGAGGAGTACAAAGTCATCGGAAGACTCAAAGCAACAGTCTGTGCTGTGACGAAGATTAAGCCATTGATGCACCATACCTCTCTTTCTTTCTACCAATCACATTCTTTCTCTAATTATCCTATAAGTGTTGCATATAACTTGTGCACATTGTACACTGGATGAAGGAGCATACAAATCATGAGTAACGAAAGAAACAACGCTGGAAACATACAAGCCATTGTACTTTCGAAATTAACTAAAACCAAGCTTGTTGGTAAGGTTCCATTTTACACACGAAAGAATAAGAAAATAGGACAAAGCACAGAAGATGGCATCTTTCAAAAGATGCCATGTTGTCTGCTTCGTCATATTTGTTTTTTCTCTCGTGTTTCGAGTGGAACTTTCGAGACATACAGCCGGAAGAGACAAATGCATGGAGGTGACACTATCACTCCGACAGACTTCAGCAAGTACGCAGTAGAAAGACCAGCTCTCACCTCGCAGAACTTGTTGCAGTAATGAGCTACGCGGCATCTTGGACAACCCTTTAGACGAGCAGACCTGCAGAAAAACATATAACTCAGCGTAATCCGACAGTCGAACGAAAAATACGCAGGGAACGAGAATTCAGAATTAAAAAGTAAAGAGCACAAACGAGCGGGCGTAAATTTACTATGTGGTTGTGCTGTCCCTTTCTAACCTCAGTCTCAAAGTTCTTCGTAATTAAGTTTAATTTAAAACTGCCAGCAGTATGCGCGTGGTTCCACGGTATCAAGGGATTCAATTAATTTCCCGCTTGTTAGCATTCATAAAATCTTCAGCAAGCGGCCCTTTCAAATTTGGAGACGACAGTTGCAACATCAATGCGATGGGGCAAAGAAGCCGACTTGAGCCGACGCGCGCCCTCAGCTGCCTAAGGGAAGTGTCTGCCACATCCTCTGCTGCGTAAGACATGAGATCGAGCGAGATGGCTAGAGCTACTGTATCGCTCTAAACCCCTGGTCCACGAGCACTTCAAAGGTATTCGCACTGGATGCCTTTAAAGAATAGGAGGACCAGCACACGCCGAGAGACACGAGCAGAGTCGGGATCTTGAGCTGTATTACCAATTTCGTAAAGTCCTCTGATCTGGCGGCCTTTGAAACGCGCGTGAAAAAGGGTCATAAGAAAAAGTAAAAATGGTAGAGCAATCGACCATAGATAGGATTCCGTGTTTTCGGAGTTTATTTTTCGTCAAATTCAAAAGGTGTTTTTTGTGTTAGTTAATTTTCTTTCTCGAAAATTCGGAGTTTGTAAATGTTTATTTTTGCTTAATTCTAAAATCTCCGAAATTCGGAGCTTAATTTTGCTGTGTTTCCTATGAAAAATGAATAAATATTATTCGGGTCTAAACATATGCTAGATGTAAAAAAATAAAACGAGCTTACATCAATTATTATTTCTTCACCTGGATTTGGTGTTTGTGCCAATGCCATTGACAACACTAATTTGTCCCATGGCAAACGTTGCACACATGTGTGGCTTCGATAAACATCGCTAGCTTAAAAACAAATTCCCGGAGGTAGTCGCTAGGAAGCACGTATTCATCCCATCCTATTCCGTGCTACCCCGCGGCCGCGCGAGGTGGAGTGGTAAAGGATGTAATAGGGAAGTTTCAACTGCCCCTCTTCCAATTTTATGCAATCTGTGTGGTGCATAGATTGTTACAAAAAACACAGCCTCTCCTTCCTCTTAAAACACAAATAGTATGACCCAAACTGGAAACCAATACAGAGGCTTTTGTCATGACCCGAGAGTGCTGTGACATGTCGTCCTGAACCTTGACGAGATAAATTGTAATGAACAGAACGTAAGGGAGCAAGTGAGCTGGTGTACATCAAACATTGTTGTGAAAAACCCGAGACTGAGGTATTGACAGATGACGACAAGGAAGACAAGGAGGACGTCTCAACTGACGTATTGACAGAAGTTCTACTTCTCTTCCTTGTCGTCGCCTGTCAATACCTTAGTCTCGAGTTTTTCACAGCAATAATCGGTAAGACTGCTTTTGTCACTGTTTTGAGATTTTAAAGGTAACTGCGGTGGCATTTTCCCGGGACCATTGACCCTGTGCGCCTACAAACTTAATTATAAAAAACCGTCTTTATTTAATTTTATTTTCTAAAAAGGGGCGGGGGGGGGGGGGCAGCATTCGCACATCAACATCCGGAGTTTACCGGATAAATCCGAAGGGACCACAATTTTACCTGCGGGTGTTCTTCGGAGTGTTTCGGGTTTATCCGAAAATACGGAACCCTAACCATAGAGAGACCGGTGCCCAGAAGAAGAGGTGACAGTGTCCCACCATCCATTAACTTTTTCTCTTTTGCGAATTTCAGATGATGCCTAAGCGACGAAAAGCCTCTACTTGGGACTTCCCGCTTCTGTCTCCTCCTGGCCTCAAAGACACCAGACCAGTGGAGCGCACTTTCGCTCCATTCTCTATACGTCAAACATATGTTTGACGTGCGCTCTCCAGTTGTATCCAGGCACAAGTGCCATGACGTTATATCCTAACCCTACCATAAGAAGCCATATGCACCTTTTTGATCTATTTCTCGTTGTACCATATGTAATGCCCATGTAAACAAAAATGCAAAAATTAAACAGTTTTATTACTGAACTTAGACAGGTTTAAGTGGTTCAAGACAATCTTCTACATAATATACACTTTTCACAAAAATAAATTATCCAAAATATTGAAGGCTGCTGCGCGCAATATTCATGTAATTCAAAAATTCCTCTTTTGTTCAAATTATTCAAGATGTTTGAAAAAAACAATACCATTTATTTGCAATCTCAAAGCAAAGTATGGTAGACAACCAAAGTCCAACAACAAATTGACCTGCCGTTCTTTATTGAGAAAAACTATATAATAAGCCAAATAGAATTATTTTACATTGTATTATTAGGCTGATATGGGGCATACAGTTTTTTTTTTTCAGTAAGGAAGGCCAAAATGAAGGTACATTAGAAACAATCTGTCAATTTAGTAATGCGTTTGACCTCAGAACAGAAATTAGAGTGTATATACTTATCACATATTTATTTTTTGATTGGCACTACACCTCGAGTTGAAATACAAACGTTATTAAACTCCCCGACCATGCTATGAAATTTGGTTGAACAGGAAGCTCTAAGAATAAAGCAAAATTGTTGAAATAAACGTATACAGCGAATTTCACTGAAGGCTTTCCAAAATTCCTAAAAATGGTGTGGTTGACAAAAAAAAAACACTTTCTGGAAACAACTGCAGCCAGCCACAGCGAACGTCAGGAATTGCAAAGAACATACTAGTAGATCAGTATGTACCAAAGATTTACTAATTGCCTTTTTAATTGGTGAAAAAGAGAGGTTTCAATGAGACACTGGATAAGCATAATCAGAAACCACTATATTAACTAATTTCAGAAAGATATAAAGCAGGGGCAGAATTTTACTACGTTTTAAAAAAACGCCCAGTTCGGATACGTTTCTAGGTTTCGGTTCCCAATGTACATTTGCAAGCAGCTGCGCTCGCGAGCTAATCTAGCCACTATGGATGGAAAACGCCAGTCTGAAAACCGTGGGTACACCTCAGCGATGCTCGACTATCAGTCGATTTGCCCACACCAGCAGCAAGATGGCGGCGCCCAGAGGCCGTGCTTGCAAACGCCTATAGAAGCGCATCTTTGCGCCAGCGGTTTTGCTGCCAAGTGGCCGAGACGAGCGACACGCGTGCGCCATACTTCCCTCCATCCACCAGTGAGGAGAGGCGGTGGCTTCGTGCGTCGTCAGCGGGGAGCAGGACCGCTGGCGCTAAGGTGCGCTCCGATAGGAAACCGAAACATAAAAAAACGTCAAAATCGTGCTGTTTTTTTTTTTTTTCTTGAGCGTCGTAAAATGTTGTTTTTTTGTTATATATTTCTTAAATTAGTTTATATCAGATAATGCTTAGCAAGTTCTTTTACTTGAACCATACATTTATTTTCACTAATAAAAGAGTTCATTTTCGAATTTCAGTTAGTTATTTAGCTAATGCATGGGTATGCGTTCTGCAATCCTTGACGTACACCGTGGCTGACAGTTGGTGCCGGGAAAGATTTTTTTTTCTTAATCACCCTATTTTTAGAATTTTTTTTATAGCCTTCGCTTAAACACCCGGGACACACTATACTAAGATGTTCCACGTTCGTGTTCATTGGACGGTACCTAGAAATCCATTGTCCAAGTGTCATGCCGCACTAAGGCATATCAGTCGTGTCCACTTGTTCGGTGGCAGATACCATCTTTGGGTAGTAATTAAACGCCGTGAATTGTTTCTGTGTCGCTTAATAACTTTCTGATCATTTAAAATTGTCTTTCATTACTTCCACTAAAAGCAATTCTAGTTGGCCGATTGCATTTCAAATCGTGCAGGAAAAAGGGCTCGTGTCTCAAAAGTTTTAATATATATATATATATATATATATATATATATATATATATATATATATATATATATATATATATATATATATATATATATATATATATATATATATATATATATATATATGTGCGGGTCATTTAATGCCAAAGGAGACGAGGGAAGTTTTTCCTGTCCGGAATATGTAGGAAAAACTTAATTTCGATAAATAAGCCTCTGAACTCCCAGGAAATTATTTTTGGTGAAAACAATAAATTATTTTTGCTGTTATCATGCCCTAAACTTGTGGAATTCGCACAAAACCTATGTAGTTAAGAAAAACATTGTAAAAAAAACAGTTGCTTATCACGCAATTTTAGGTGGGCGCCTAATTACTTAATAATACGCCCTATCTTACATTAAAAGACAAATATTCAAAGACACCATTTTGAGTCCAAATTAAAAGCTCCGAAAAAAGAAACTATGAGAATTCTTAATTTCTTTTTTAGTCATCTTGGATTTGGGTATTTGCTACAATACTCTTTTTTCTCTGTTATCTTAAAACTAATAATTGAATTGTTTGTATGAAATTGTCAAAGCCTCGATCGTTGCGTTTCAATTAAGTCCCAAAATCTCCAGTTTATGCAGAAACGGCCATATTGAGAGCCAGAAAAATTAATGTAAAAATCAGTGTAGGGAGTGGTGCCCGGAACTTTCGAAAACACCAAAAATTCAATTCACCTCATCTCTTTAACGTATCAAAAAATTAAAAGAATTCATTTTTGTTTTTGCTGAGAAATTGTTTTTTTATAGATGAGCCTCTCCGACCATGCCTCCAGGCGCCCGCCAGCGAGGCGTCAACGGTGTGAGACGCCGCCGCAAGGTCTCCAACCCTCTCCTGAAGACACGTTTTATTCAGTTGAAGCAGACGTTATCCTGACTTCCATGCATCCGCATCTTCTTTACGTTACGTAATGATACCTGGAGTCTTAATTTTACTCCACTTCTGCCCATCTAAGTGCCGACGAACGCAGGCCTGCATCGTTTGCTTCCCGGATTTGAGAACGCGTAAGAGTAAGAGTAAGAACAACTGATTTGTATCATATCCCGATTTCAGCTACCATATCATACCCTCAATGAAGGAAGTGGCTCAAAAGGCCACGGCAACTGACAAGTCTAAAACACCGTATAATGAATCTTTAGTTATCGAGCAATAAATCAAAAATTAATGCCTAATTCTAATAATTTTTTACTTTCCACTCTAGTAAATATAATTAACTACTTATGGGGAAAAGTAGTTGCTCTTGTAATTCAACTATATTTTCACATTTTCAATGTAATTCACTCAAGTGTGGCAGGTACTGCCCAATATAATGTCGTTCTTGAACACCACCCGCGATGACTGGCAGCTGACTGTGCAGTCTCCTGCCCACTTTCCTGGACGGCCTGGGCTCACACGTATGTAACACTTGTGCACTTATTTCAGGGTGGTAGGCGTCACACTTTTGTGGCTCTGGCCACGTGAATATTTCACGAAACATCCCAATCATCAGTCCTCGGTTCAATCTCGGGTTCTTTAAAACTGGACGCCTATCCTACTGGTGTGGGGTAGTGTAATCACTAGGATGCATGCTAAAGGTCCCATGTTGGAGGTCGTACTGCACTGGCTAAGTTCCTCATTCGAAAAGTAATATCCCTAGCATCATCCATTGAATCCATTCAAAATCGCTCCGCACGTTTTATACTTTCTAGCTATCACCGTACAGTCAGCGTCACCTCCATGAAAGCGTCTCTATATTTGCCCAACCTCTCCTCTCGTAGAAAAATAGCTCGCCTCTGCTTATTTCACAAGATTTATCACTCTAACCCAGCACTTCGAACCTCATTATTTTCAGAACCATCATACATATCGCCGCGCACCGATCATCCACTAAAAGTAGGAATCCCCTACTGCATCACCTCCACCTTTTATGCCTCCTTCCTACCCCTGACCTCCGTCGACTGGAATCGCCTTCCCGCATCCGTAGTCTCACTCACTGACGCTGCTGATTTTAAAACCGCCATAACTGATGTTTTCAATAATGTTCCATAGCAATTCTGTACCTTGTGTTTAGTTTTTTGTGTTTTGTTTTCATTGTTTACTTTATATTGATGTATTATTCCACTCCTATCTGTAATGCCTTCGGGCCGTGAGAGTATAATAAATGAAATGAAATGAAATAAAATTGCATTATGTGTTTCTTTATGCGGCGAGAATTTAGTCAGCCCCAATAGTGATAAAGAACCGCACGTCACTACGATGCTCAACCAGATCAAAACAGGCAGGGGTGAGCATTGAACTCAATATCCTTGTGCTCTGCAGTGCGAGCTTTCGCTCCGTATATTCCGAGCTGCGGTGAGCTGACAAACTTGCCCCCCCCCCCCCCCCCTTTTCCTCATCCACAGCGTGAACCACTGTCGCCATACATCAAAGACGACCATCCTCTCGCTGTATAAACATTTAAGATCTTTTTCTTTTTCCTTTTTATAATTTTGCACCAGAGCGAGGTAGCTATTTTGACCTGCGAAGGGGAGCAGGTAGTAGGAACCGCGAGCGTGCTCACGCACAAACAGGGCGCAAGCCGTGGGTGCTATGTTTAGTACCGGAAAGAGCTGCCTTGACCTTGGAGGCCTGTCTCACTTGTGGAACACCGTAGCCACTGCCTGCTGTCTTGACTTTCGAGCTTTGTTTTTTTTTTTTTTGCATTATTAAGCATTGTTTGCTTTTCTGTCGAGTTTGAATTCCAAATATTCGTGCGGATTCTCCATTGTTTTGCGAAACCAGCTGCGCGTCTACGGAACGACCTCTCGCGCGTTGTCTGCTAGATAGTCCTGCACAGCGCAAATACAATGTTTAAAATGTGTTGTATTGGTTGACCCACGTGGCTTTTATCCCCTGGAGACTTCTGCACTTGTGTATCTTAAATACAATTGCAAAAAATATACTGGGTTCGTTTATTTTTATAAAAATATTCCGAATTAGTTCAGATCGAGCTCAAAGACTCCCGATCCGTGACAACAAGACAGAGCCAGTCTCTCTTATAGTATATCATACATCACTTCTCGGACTTTGTCGACTACATACTCAACACAGCTGACACTGTGCCAACTATAGTACTGTTTAAACTCGGCTAAGCAGAACATAGTTCACTGTTTAACGTTATGTCGACTATGGGCGACTCCAGCAAAATCGACGGCCCCTAGCGGGTAGAACAGAACGCTCTGGTGACAGGTTCGCTTGACTGCCTTCTCGAGCGAATCAGATATTCACAGTTCCTGGCGGCCTAAAGACGAAGCCGTGAAAGTTGGTTCGAAAACACGCGATGAAAATTGCCATCTAGTTCACACTGTCACAAGAAGGGTATACCAGCGCTGTGTCCTCTACGTTTCTTTAAAGCTCCGTTTTACTCCGCCGTTGAACGCAGCGAACGTAACGTAGCGCAGAACGTGCACCTTTCATTGCCCGGCGAGCAGAAACTCTTAATCTGCGACCAATCACTAACTGTGCGCGCTGCGCTAGGCCGCGTTTACTACACTTGACGCCGGAGTATAACAGAGCCTTTACTCTCGATCTTCGTTCCTTGTGCGATGTTTGCCCCCTTAATGACTATACACCAGCTCTCCCACATTGCCATCTTGATTCAGTTCACACAGTTTAGGAAATTGTCGCATCTAGTTATATGAAATTGACTGGGCCCGTTTTGTTGCTGCGTGGAATTCTGATCTTTTCTGAACTCGCTCTGGGCGAGTTCAGGAAACCATGCAGTTCGGACGAATAGAACGGACACCTCAGATGAGAGGCAAAAGAGCAACTATGAAAAAGCGGCGGAGAGGTCAACGAATTCTCGCAACTCAACTTAGATCAACCAATCAAGTGGTTTTCTCTATCCAACGAGACCTATTTAACTATCCTGAAAGAAAGAAAAAACTAATAATCGTAACTTTCCGTACACAAATTTACCGCCATAGTAATGGGCAGCTCGAGTACCTTATCATCGATCCGCAGGCAATCAGATTGCTGGAAACACCGAGGAACCAATCAAGAGCATAAGAAGCGGGCTTCTGCGTTTTTGGTTTAAACCGATAAAAACCGATAAACGCATGCCGAATTCATTTTTCAGAATTCGTTTCTAAACAAAAAGAGGTCTCTGTTTTCAAAAATATTCCCTCTTTTTTTCTTTTTTTTTTTTAAAGGGGGGGGGGGTTATTGTGAGATTTTATTATCCACTTTCTTATGGAGTTGTCAGCTACCGGACTGCCCTGCTTTATGCTGGGGAGGGTTCAACAGTGAACGATCTTTTGGGGTTAATTTATGTTCTCTTTCGCGGTCGCACTTTTTGCGTGCCAAGTTTACGGTCCACTGGGAGATGGGGTTCGGATTGCTTTCATCGCCCGACGAAATATTCCGCAGCCTTTCAGGGTATGAGGGCAATTTCAAAGTTCATATTAAAACTATCTACGATATTTATGCGTTACAAATAGAGTTTTCTGAGTACGTAAAATTATGCGGTGCTTTAAAATCGGGTGCTAAATGTACTTGGTTAGCCGCATTCGTTCTTTTCCTTTGCTTAGTTTCGTGAGTTCACCGCGCAGGACCAGAGATAAAAGCGTGTTTCCCAACATAGCCTCTGCCTCCTAAAGTTCAGCGGCTTGAAATAGTTGCATAATGACGTCAATTCTACAAAACATTGCACAATTAAAATAACGAGTCAAAACAACGAGGGGAAAAACGATACAGTCATTTGTTTAAAAAATACTATAATTAGACGTCAGTACCTGTTAGTCGTGTTACAACAAATAAAAAATTACAAAATACTAGAATATAATCATATACAGGGTGCGGTCGTAAAAACTTTCACATTTGGCACGCTTAGCAAAAATCAAATTTCAAATCGTACATACCTGAAAGTGGGCACACGAACGTCGTTTATTCCGAAGTTTTTTGCCTATTTTTTTCATACGTCAACTCGGGAGTAGCGAATTATTAGAAAGATAACAAAAATGCCAGACGTACATTTCCTATGGCCTATACCCGCCCGTTCGCCGCTGATAACGCTGATAAAAGCACAAAAATCCAAAAGTGACCTTATACGGTGTTTGGCTTAATGGAGATACCGCACATATCACCGAAAAGGGGGAAAACACTTCAATGAAAAATTCCTAAGAAAACGAAAACTTACTGTGTAACTAAAAACCGAAAATGGTGCTACGGGTATATATAAAAATAGAAACCGAAAACAGCATATTTTAGCAATAAGGCCATGCGTTTCTCGGACCACCAGTGACTATCGCGAGATTTACAGCTCATTAATTGTTCTACATACCTTCCAAAGAAGTTCAAAAGAGCAATTTCTGTAAGCTCTAAAGATTAATAATTCCCGCCCCCTCCGAATGCCAGGTGCAAGCACCAACCTGACCGCGGAAAGTTCGTCGACTAGAAAGCACTTTAAAAAATCTTGAGCGTCTTTTTTTTTTTTTGTAAATCATTTTGGGAGATTTAGTTGCCGCAATTTACGGAGGGAACTCGGTGAATCAGAGGCTTGGTAATACGTTTAGACCTAATACGAAAACAGGAATTGCGGCGGCACTGAGCATGGAGAGGCGTCACGCTAATGCCAGGACATGGACTAAAGGCGCATTCACACAGCGGAAAGACGCGCGTCGTGGGGTGGTTTGTTTGCTTATTTTTGTATTGAAAAAAGTCGCGCGCCGACGAGGACGACGCAGGGAGACGACGCCTCGGAACCCAATTTTTCCCTCGACGCGCGCGCTTGAGCCAATCAGCGACCGTCCGGACGTGACGTGTCGCCCTTTTCCGGTTAGGACATGTTTTCGCTGTTTTTATTTTCGACCCACAATGAAGGCGAAAGGCCAGAGGGTTCGAGGAGACTTGCAGTCGCCAAACGTGGCTGGAAAGCATTTGAGCGTGGAAAGAAGCAAGCCGATTGGAACATCTGACTGTGAGCAGTGTTTTATGTGAGCGTACGACGCCGTGAAACTACTCTTCATCGTTCGCGCGAAAGCTGCCACCGAAGTTCGTGGTGTGTTCCGACCTCCGACTGTGCTGGGGCGATCACTCCCAATGTGTTGTGTAGACTTTGTGTGCACCCACCACTGCGGAATACAACAGTTCTCCATCGGAAACGCTCTCGCACAAACTGCGTGCAGTGTTAAAGGTACGGACGTGAAGACTCTGGGACGCGCCGGCGTAGCACCGTGCTTTGTTTGCGCAAAAACGCGGAAAAAGGAGCACCGTCAGAAGCTGCCCGTTCGAGTCCGTGCCTTTCGCCAATGCTGCACATAACCGGAGTGTAAACGTATATGTAATCATCGCCATTGTCCATTCAGTGAAGACGGTTGTCTCCCACCGCATATGCAATCGCGAAGGCAAGGCAACAACAATCGTGCGAAGCAGACGAATAAAACGTTCCGTGTTCTCTCGACAAACGCGAGATTACCCGAGAAGACGCCGCCGTCGGGTGGCCCTGTGTGACTGCTTCGTATTTTATGACGCCGGCGTCGACGTCGACGGCAACGCGCGTTTTTCGCTCAGTGTGAATGCGCCTTAATTTTTATTTTGTCTACATATACAAATTGGTTTTTTTGTATGTGTGTGTGTGTGTTTTTTTTTTTTTACAGCGGAGTTGTTAAGGGTTAGTTTCCCCGGATCGTGTCCGACCCCCAAAATGTAGACACAACACTCTGGACAGCTACCGCCATCTATGAGAGACGGCGGAAACCAGTTGTCTGGTTGCCGCCGTCGCTCATAGATGGCGGTAGCTGTAGAGAGTGTTTTGTTTGCCGATTGTCTGGTTGCCGCCGTCGGTCATAGATCGCAGCAGCCTTTCCAGACTTTCTCTGGCTTGCCGACTTGCGGCTGGCCATTACTTCATTCTCACCATAGAACAGCTTCGTCTGGTCTTCCTTCTTCACCAAAGTGGAAAGGCTGAAAGTTTTTTTTTAAGCTTTACAGATTTGTTTGAAAAAAGCCATGAATGTTACACTTATGCGGTTTTTGCAGGTGAGTTATACGGTCAGGGGGACATTATGTGGGTGGCTAATTTTAGCGATAAGTCGGCTAATTAATTAAAATTTGTTAATTAACTTTTTAATTATGCGGATCATACCGCATATATGTATCTAATACTTATCTGTTTTAGTATGTCCAGGCTATAAAACTCTATATTTGGCAGTATTAGATTTTTCTATTGAACTTATATGAATTCAATGTATATGTACTTGATATGTATGATGTGTTATATGTATATGATGTATAGTATATGTACGTTGATGCTCGCTGCATACCAAGAGGGGGCTAAGGCCTTGTCAGGCACTCGTGCCTTTAGCCTTAGACCCCTCTGTGGAACATGTATCCGCAGACACAAATAAAGAAAAAAATAGTGAAAATAGACATGTGGTTTCAATTAAAAACTTACTGAGTCTCATCGAAAACCACTAGATCTACACTTTTTAGAACGGCTTGAAGCTCGCGGGAAACTCGGGAACGCACCAAAGTTACCACTCGTGCAGCGAGCGCAAAGCTAGCAGTGGCGGAACGCGATGATCATTATATCATCCGCGTTTTGCCACTGCTAGCTTTCGGCCTGCTGCACGAGTGGTAACTTTGGTGCGCCCCCGAGTGTCCCGTTCTAAAAAGAGTTGATTAATTGGTTTTCGATGAGGCTGAGTAAGTTTCTAATTGAAACCATGTGTCTGTTTTCCCTAATTAAAAAGTTAAGTAACGGATTTTAATTAATTAGCCGACTTATCGCAAAGATTAGCCACCCATATAATGTCCCCCTGGCAGTAAACCTCACCTGCAGAAACATCATAAGTGTAACTTTTACGCCTTTTTTATACAAATACGTAACGCTTAAAAAAAGGCACCCTGTATTTTTAGCTTTGTTATTGTCCGAGCTCTCTCATTAGATCGCAGCGATTGACTCTTCCAAGTGCGCTGCGGGAAAGCAGACGCTCCAGAGCTCTTAGAGCGCAGGTGGGAGTTCTCACCTTTGAGGCAGTAGTCGCACACTTTTCCGGCGCCGTTCTTAGGGTCGACAACGTACGCGAACGGCTCCGACGTCAGGATGACATCTCCCCGTCTGTAAGCACGCATCATCGGCACCTCGCGCTGCCTGGCGCTGGACTGACAACGGCCTTCTCCCAGAGCGATCCCGACGGAGTGGTCCAACGCAAGCTGCTGCCTTGCCCGAAGATTTGCGGGGGCATTGCGCAACGATGAGCAGGTACCCAGGGTTGCTGGGCTATTTCGAGAGAGCCCTTGGGAACGTTCAAACAGCCAGCCGCCCCTCGCTAAATGATCGCCGGAAATAGCTCCGTTAACGCCGCGATGACTCGAAGCAGGTGCCCCAATCGAACCCTCCCCACTCCGCTTTTGTCCGCTGGCATTTTCTTTTTCCTTTTTCTTGCCGATATTTTGTACGTGAGTGAAAGTTGAAGGCGTGATGCTTCAAAACTTATTTTGGAGCAAAGAACAAAACTAGTAATTGACCACTGTTTTTCCTTGTAAGTATTTTCTTCTTTTTTTCTTCTTCTTCTTCTTTATGCATTGAAAGCAGCGCAGGAGTTGCTCCAGGTTCGTCGTTCAGCATATTAGTCCCAAGCGGCACCAAAGTGCAGAATTAGTGCTGCATCTAAATCACCGCTTAATGGTTTCCTCAACTCCAGTTTAGATGGAAAACCTAGCGCTCTGGAGCCGCTCAGTTAGATCCAAGAATTTAGAGAGGATTTCTCTCACTCAAATGTCTCCACGACACGTGGCACATTTCCTTTTTCCCGCTAAGCCTTTCTGAGTGTTTTTTGTTTTTGTTTTTTTTATTCTTAAACCTGTTTATCTCATACTCTATTTTATTCTGCGTCAGGACGACCAATGACTCGGCCTCTGGAAAACGTACTTTCCACTCCTTGGTTACTTTTTTTTTCCTGAGAATAGATTTGAATGGGACTCAGAGGCACAGAGCTGCAAACCCTGACGAAGCCTCTGCTCCCTTGCATACTTCTTCACGGATCAACCAGCAATCAGTCAGCAATCACGCCAGAAACACACACAAAAAAAGCACTTCATCTACAAGGTGCGGCCGTAAGTGCTAACGCATTTAGCACGCCTTGCGAAATTCGAATTCAAAATGTACGCATACCTGAAATTGAACACGCGAACTTAGTTTTATCGCTAGTTTTATATGTATTTTTAAAGCTCATTTTTGGGGTAATGAAATATTAATAATAAAGCAAAATCGCAAACCCTGTATTTCTTGTCCTATAGCGGCCTGTTTGTCGTCTGTACACTGGTTTATGAGCTCGCTCCCGGGTGGCTTGCTGAACAAAAAATCGCTGAAACCCAATAGCAGAAACTGGCGATGAGCAAGATAATCGCGATACCTAACACTTTTAATGAAATATATGAACAATGACCACCTGGGGGCCAGCTCAAAAACCAGTGTGCCGACGACGAGCACCCGATATAGGGCATGGGAAATGAACGGCGCCGTTTTTGCTCGATTTTTTTATATTTTTCCACCACTCACTTCAACTCTGAAAAAAAGTTGTGTAAATTTAGGGGGCACGCCGTTTGCTGATTATTGAGTTTCCGTGGCACGATAAACCACAAAATGTAACCCTCATGGCCGTTCTTTTTCCCCAAGATTGGGGGAAATCAAAGAGCCCCGAATCACAGCAGTCCATTCAATTCGAGAAAAGAAAAAAAAAGCTTCTAGGCCAGAAACTCTGTCTAGAGCTTCATTTTCTGCTGAGCAAGAACACGGCCCCAAGTGAGCTGTCTTTGAGGCTGTTTCTTGCTTCTAAAAGAGAGAGAGAGAAAAATTAATTTAATTTTTGGGTCGAATAAAGACCCTACTCTCTTAAAGAGGCCTGCGCGTCTACTTAACCGCAAAACGCTTGAAGAGCCGATCTCTGCGATCTACGAAATCAGCTCAGCGAATGATCAGGCGTTTAGACTTCAAAATTGAGTCTCCCCAGTGGCATTACACAACGTAAGCATGACGCTTTGCATTGCGTAATGCCACAGCGATGACTTCACATTTAGGTCTAAACGGATGTTCCGCTTCATCATTCGCTGAGCTGTTTTCGTAGATCGCAGAGATTGGCTCTTTGAGTGTTTTGCGGGTAAGTAGAGGCGCAGACATTTCTTACAGTGTAGCTGTGCTCCTCCGCTAAGCGGACAAGAGCCAGCTCATCGACGTGAGCCGCCGAGGCCAGCCACACCCACCAGTGTGGAGGAGGGGTGTTCGGCCAGGAGATCGGATGGCTGCGGGGCAAGTGGACAGGAGATCCTCTACGTTCGCGTAGGGATAGGGGCAATTGGGGCACGATGAGTCTAATCTGAAACGATAGAGGAATGTCGGGCGGGGTGATGAGAGTGTTAAGCTGAATGGCTCTCAGTGTGTGTGTTTGTGAGGTACACTGTTAGCAAAAATAGCACGCTCAGACGTGTAAACCGTAGTCCCATAGCGGACACGTAGAAACGTGTTCGTTTTACATGCAGCCATGTGTGTTATTCGTCTACACATGAGGTGCCGTGTAAACTTAACACGATGCACCTTGTCTGCCTTCCGCAAAACACGGTTCAGCGTGTTGCCTCATGAAACATGGCGGCCAGCAACCGAGAGAAGGCGAGAAACGAGCCCAGCGAGCCGCGCTCCTTTCCGCCGAATTGAGAGCACACAGGACGCGTCTGTTCTCGTTCGATGTCTTTTATACACAGTAAACAGTCTCCCAGCGTGCAAAGGTAAACGTGCAAAGGTACGTACGTGCGTCGTCAGCGGCGTCGGTACCTACGACGGAGTCGCTAGTCAACAAAAAAAAAAACGAAAGCCGAACTTACATGGATAAATAACTCACTATTTGGAAGCATAGGTAACTTGCGCCACCTAGCGAGATTTCTAGCAGCCTATAAAAAAGTCTGCTAAGACGCTGCGAACGATCACGAGTAGACACCAACCCACATACATCACGGACAACATGAGTAGCACGTATTACACAACACTGACATATGCACAAACACATCACACACAGCACCCGACACTTCCTACTCAATGTCCTTTCTCCTCGCGGCGTATACAAACTTGACATGTACGGGTGGGCCCTTTGGTCGCTTACCGTTACAGATTTATAGAAGAAGACTCAAAACAAGGCGAAATGGACAGCCGTATGTAAGAACTGTTTGCATTTAAAAAGTATGGAGGCAAAATCTATAATGCTAGTCCGTAGCGAAAAATAACGATGTATTAACAATAAATCTTTAACCGGTTGTGAAGAAGTTCAAATTTTTGTTATTTTCATGCTAGACCAGTGTTCTGAGCAGTCCGACTAGCTTGAATCAAATACGAGGGGCGTTCATAAAGTTCGTATTATTGTCACGAAGGAATAGAGATTCAGCAGTCAAACTCGAGTCGAAGTTGCGACTTTCTCTACATGTTCGCACCCAAAAGTTACCCACTTCTTCCAGCGATGCACCACATGCCGGAGGCAATTGTTATAGAACTCCTCCTTTGGAGTGTTCAGGAATCGCTCCACTTCAGCAATCACTTGGTCACCGTCCTTGAAATGCTTTCCTCTTATTTGGCCACACTGGAAGCGTCTGTGCCATTTAACCAAAGTGTCATAAACTGGGGTGTTGTCCCCAAACAGCGCTTCCAGATTGGAATGAATATCCTTGGCATTGTTTCCCTTCAAATGAAAAAAAAAACGGATCGCTGCATGTGCTTAGCACCGACGGGCGGTTCCATTTTTGTTTCGACTCCCTAGCGGCGTTCCGAGCTACTATAGCATGCGATGTTTATACTGTGCGGAAACTAGAGGGACGCACGCTTATTTTGATGCCTGTTTTGTTCCATTTTTTTCAATTTTTTGTGCCGATGATACGAACTTTATGAACGCCCCTCGTAAAAAAGAACACAAATTATTGGGATTTTATCATTATGTAATTAATAATAAATGGAAATGATCCTTGCGCAAAGCATTTTTTATATATTCTTGTGAAGGACATCCGCCCAACACTTCACTTCCGCTGGTTGCAGTACGGGAGCAGACGCCTTCACTTTTGGGGCGCTTTGATGCAGTTTGTTGTCGTATGTCGTGTCGGTGTTGAGTGGAGCGGTGGGGCTCGGGAGTTTGTGACCGGTGTTATTCGTGATCACTGGTGTGGCGCTGATGCGTCTTTTTTTACACCGCCACCACCCCGAACTTTGAAGATTCACGGGCCCGTAACACTGCATTATGCTGAATCGCGAGCTCCTTCTCTGTTGACGTCGTTTTCCTGGTACCACTCGTGGATACTGCAAGCGTTTAAACAGTGCGCACCGTCTCGCCTACATCCCCGGTGACGTACTCGACCTGTTGAAACATATTGCTTCCGTCATTTTGGAGTACGCAAGGCAGTTATCTCGTTGCTCTGGTTTCGGTTATAAAAGCAAGGCAAAACGCTCGTAGTTCCCGCCCTCAGTACACGTTGGACATCTTCCACACTTTGACTCCGGATAACTGGATGAACGAGGATTTACATTTACTTCAAAGGTCACTCTCGCCACTTCCTCACCGTTGAGCAGCAGGATCAGCTGGCGACAAGCCGCGGATGAAAGGCTTGAGCATCAACAGCCCAAGTGCACTCGGTGCCGATGCGGGCGATGCGGGTTTCTGTCAACCGGTAGGCTAGCACAAACCGTGACCGTTCCAGCTCTTCGTCATGACACGGAGTTGCAGAAAGCAGTGTAAAATACAACTACACGGGCCACCGAAGCAAACGCACTGTTATCGTAAATCTTGGCTTGTGATTGCGCCTTTGTAGATCATCTTATTCGTTTTGCTGGAGAGACGCAAACGACGGGCGTAACAAAATCGCTTGCATATTCCGCATACCTCGCAAAAGCATTTACCCAGTAACCTTGCGAAAAGCGTGAAACACGAAGTCCGCACCGTCCTGACTTCCCCTGCCTTTTACCTGCTTTGGAGCAGTTTGTACCTGCTAGTAGGTATGCCTACTGAAACTGAAACTTTAGAAACTAGGGGCAGTGCCAGAGAGAAAAAGACACAGAGTTGGGAAAGCTTGCTCGCTCTCTCCGACTTCTAAACTCTCAAGTGATTGTACCATAATAAATGCACCAACGCCTCTTCCCAAAATGAAGAAAAAGCACTATGTTCACTACGTAAAAAATGGTCTCAGTTCATGCATTTGTGGGCAGGTAGGAAATCTTGCCCTAATTTATTCACACCGCATGATGTGCGCAACAAACTCACACGAGATTTACAGGAAACTATCGGTGGTGACTTAAGTTTCCCTGAAATTCTGCAAAACCGCTCGTTTGCAGGACCGAATCATCTACTCGAGCGGTGTGCGTCGCTGTGCAAACACGTCGCTGTGCTAACGCAGTCCAACACGAAGCATAAAAACGGCAGATTTAGGACAACAATCCGGAGTCCATTGGTCAATTAAAACGACGTAATTTTGTTGAAAACACCCACAGCTTTTTACTCACGCTGTCCGTCGGGATACTTCCACATTTTGAAACAGAACTAAGGAAGATTTACTTTTTAAAAACACTCGCTGCGTCCTCCCAGACCAGCTGGGCCGGATCAGCTGACGACGACCCCACAACCAATTTGCGCTCCGTGTTAGTGTGGGTTTCTACCTCCAAGCACCGCACCATACACCACGAACGTTTCAGCTCTTTTTCGCATCGCCGTGTTGCACCAAACAGAACGAGATCGCCGAAGTCAACGCAGCGCTGTCGTGAACCTTGGCTTGTGGTTGCGCACTCGTGGACCCTGTGACTCCCTTCGCTTTCCAAGCACACACGACGATAACGAATGACACTTTCCGTCTCCCGGGAATATCACAGGGGCACTTCTCCGGTCACGTATTCGCTACATGTGCTCGCAAATCGAAAAGCTTCCCCATTCCCGTCAAACCAAAACAATACCGGCGCCATATTAAACGTGCGTTGCTGCGAGAGTTTCTCCGACCAAACAAAAACAACGAAAGCAAACCGGCTCTCGCTTCCAGCGTACATCGGAGTTGCGCCGTGGCCAGATTTTCTCTGTCAGCTCTAACTTAAAGATGACCTACAGATGCAGCAACACTGGCCACCACGGAGCGCCGTAAATTCTGAGGAGGTTGCATGGGAAGCGGCGGCACCTTCGCTTGCAGTTGAAGGGTTGAAGCCAAAACGAAACCAACTGCAATGTCACGTGTTCAGATCAAGGGCACGCTTTTTATATTCATTTTATCTGTTTAGAACGAGTAATTACACCCAAAACTTTATTTGTAGTGTGTAAGAAACTATTATCAAGACCCCTAAAATAAATACAAACATCGGCGACAAAAGAAAAACCGCTTTGCCATCGACCAGAAAAAAAAATGGCTGCGAGCACGGTAAGCGCCGATAGCGCGGGGTTCGCCCCGTCCCGCGACATGCCGTAATTGCTTTTGGTGCCTATCTGTCTCCGAGACATGTTTCTTTCCGCGGCATTTGTCTTCACGGACCTTTCTAGGTGTGTCCCCAAGCATTCCGATGCTTCGATAGCCGGCAATGCTGCGGTCGTCGCCAGGGCTGATGCGTGTTTTCGAGGTCGGCTACACGGCTATGCGTGTATAACCGAACCAAAACACGTTTTTTTTACACCCTCGGATGATTTTTGAACGAATTACTCATTACTCAACGTGTAAATTTATGGTAATTTGTGTAAATAGCGTGTTTTTCACCCCAAATATTCACTAAATACACGGGACTTGCTAACAGTGTAGCAAGCTGGGTGTGTGGTGTATGCAGTGTCTGCATTGAGTGTCGGAGTTGTGCGTAGTGTTGTTCCAGGGTCTTCTTGTAAAACTCTGCCTCGTCCGCCATGGGCGGGAAAGGTCATGGGATTACCGGCGCCTGGATAAGAGTCTCACAGGCAAGTTGATGAGCTAATTCATCACCGGCAATCCCTGTGTGGCCTGGCACCCACGCCACCATGACCGAGGCAGGGGAAAGTTGTGAAGGGGCGCTGGAGAGGCCGTCGCGCATATCCTCGAGAATGCGGCACGCTCGAATGGCCCGAATTCGCTTCCATGGAGTCAGTGCAAGTGCGATACCGGTGAGCAGTCGGAAGGGAGGTAAGTTCTTGAGTCGCATGCACTGGGAAGCAATCTCAAGAGCGAGCGGAGATGTTGGGTTGGAATAGGGGCCAGCGCTGAATGTAATGGGAGGGTGGCGGAGCTCGTCACGGTGACACGTGCTATGGCGCCAAGAGGACTGGAATGGGAAGCGTCCACGTAGCATGTGGTAGTATAAGGTGGGAAAAGGTCATGGTGCAAGGCCCGGGCTTGACGGCGTCCAGCATGCACGCCCGGGGTCATGTGGGCAGGGAACGGGGTGGATCAAAAATTGCCAAAAAGAAGCCTTTTTTTTTGGGGGGGGGGGGGCAGAGGGGGGGGTGTAAGGGGAAATCAATAGGTCGTATTCCCCTTTGTTGCAAGAGCCACTGGCCCTGCGTAGAGCCAGATAGGCGACCCAGTTGACGGCCCCTGTGAAGTCTGAGAAGAGTAGGAAGAGGGAGAAAGAGTTCTGTAGCATAAAGTTTCTCTGTAGGTGCGTGTATAGGGAGGCGCAGAGCTGCTTTATAGAGTGTATTAACGGCGGACTGTATACGTTTCGTCTCTGTTTGAGTAAGCACACAGTAAGGGAGAATGTAGATGATTTTGTTTAATTTGGCCAGCTTTGCGTTCGTCGGCTCCACTGTGTCTTCGAACCACTCGGCGGATCAGGTGTGCTACCTGATGGCCGGTGTTTATGGTTGTCTGTGTCACCTTGGTATATGTACGGTCCTACAGAGGAAAACCCAGGACCCGATAAGAGGGGTGCAAGGGATTGGGCGGTTGTCTAGGAGTAGGGAGATAAGCGAGTTAACTGACCGCTGGTACTGCGGTAGGAAAGAAGCAGCAGCTCCGATTTGTCGGGAGGAGCTTGGAGGCCTAAGCGGGAGAGGAACTGTGCGACCTGTTGGGGGTGTGGTTTCCACCTCCCCCGACGATCCTCGGGTACATCAGGGAGTGATGTCCGCGTAGAAGAGGGGGTAAAAGTGGGGGATCGTGGACAGGGTTCGCGCGAGTGGAGACACACCGAGGCTAAAATGAGTTGTGGAGAGAACGGCATTATGACACCGCTTATCACCGAGTAGAAACTTGATGCTTCCGAACCCTTGATCTGCTTGCGCACTGTCTTGACCTTTGGTGACAAGCCGGTTCAAGTGACTTCTGGAGACTTTGGGTTTCATTTTTAACGCTTTTCTAGATGATATCCACTTTTGTTTTGTCACAGGTTTGCGCAGTATGAAGGTGTTAAATACCTCGCAGCGTGTGCTCAATGAAATTATGATTTTGTACGAGCCCATAGTTTTGTTAGAAGAATTGAATTGTACTTGTAATAATGGTCCCCAAACACACCCTATCTTTCAACCTACTCAGTCACGAGTTTAAAATATCCCCGACAACATGCAGCACAAGGATAAAAGTGACGATAAAGGCTCTAGCTGTAGTCTTAAGATGTTCAATCATTCGGTCACCTAAAAATGAAATCCTGAAAAACATTCCCCACTGCTTTAAGGGCTTTATGAAGACGCATGTAGTTCTAGACTTCACCAAGATGAGAATCTCGCAACCAAAGTGCCCGCAGTGTCGGATCAACGGTCAGATGAACTCGACCGTTCCCCGGCCAGAATATGATCATTGATGAAATGCATCGGCACTAGTATAAGTATGACGCTGTTGAAGATAACGACTCAAGCGCATACTTTCATCTAACCTCTCATTTCCACGAGAGCGCGTGTAAATCAGCTGCTTTGACAGCATTATACAGCGACTGCAGCAAGCACTCTCGTCGCTAGCGCATTCAAGCTTTGAGCACTCGAATCGCAGAAAGCGAAACTGAATCGTATTATATATTGGCCAGTTCGGAATATTTTTTTATATATATTGAATCGTTCTGCAAGAAACTATACAAAAAATGCGCACTTTTCTTAATCAAATTCAAATGAGAGTAATATATAAGTAATCATTGAGCAGTATATTTGTATTCGTGTAAAATAGGGTGGGGTCACTGACCATTGGTTCGGAACAAAGAGGCTGCTATATGTAACGAGCGGGCCACTCCAGAACTTGAATAAGAGTGTCGGGGAATGTCTGTGACTTTGTGAGTATCTTGTGTTTCTATGTGTCGCTTGTATACGTTGATATGCTGTAGAGTGTCAGCTGCGTTGTTACAAGTCACCTGCGTACTGCCATCCGATCGCCCATAGCGCTTCTGAGCATGCAAGTCTCCCTTTTATTTTCGTAGTTTTCAACATGTACAGTAAGTAACGCAAAGAGCCGCCCAATTTTTTTATACAATTATTCATTGTTTGGGGATTCATAACTATCTAGTTGGAAAGTACGCACGTATTAAAATGGCGCCGCTAACGCAGCTGCTCAGCTCTTTTTCTGGTACTTTGAACAACCGTTTCCTACGCGAAAGCCAGAAAAGTTTGTGTATACAAGAGATTTCAGTGGACACGTCGAAACCTCGCGACCTCGCGTCCAACGCTGCTCGCGTGAAAGAGGTCCGCGAGACGCTCGGAAACATCGGCCGTGTCGGTGTGGTCGCGATCGACCGAAAGTGTAAGACCGACACTTTCGTCACGGCAAACAGAGGCTGTGTTCAATTAAGTTTTCCTACCTGTGGTCGCTAAAAAATATATATTTTGAAAATTAACCGGTCTTCGTAAAACTGCATCCGACCTGAGGCCCAGGAGCTCGGCTGAACCGGATCTGGTCGACAGGGAAAAACGGGCTAGATGCAGTCGCTTCCCCTGTCGTGTGTACCCGTAAATGTTAATGGGTATGGTGTAGGTGTTTCAGGGGAGATATCTGATATGCTTTAGCACGTATGGAAGGCAACGAATGAAAAGGTGCAACCCATGCTTTCACGCCGGCGAAAAATTGTGTAAAGCGCTGGGTCTCACTAGCAGATCCCGTCTCTCGTCAAACAGCCACCATTTCATTTTATGCGGCCATCGCAAAAAATACCCTGATACGTGGGATCGTGGAATGAAGGACACGTAAACATGTGCTTGTTCGACATGAGACCTTGAGCGTAAAGAAATGCACCGAGCCTTGCGTTTGAAACAAACTCCATTTAGGATGTCCGGACTGGGACAACGGTTTACACGTCTAGAGGTGTAAATTTTTGTTAACAGTGTGGGCCCGGCATTCCTAACGCCCGTAAAACCGTCTCGAGCATCGCCGTCATAGCGCGCATAATTGCTCACCGACGTCTTGCACGTACGCCGCCGGAACTGGATGACGCTCCGACAGCGTTTGGAGCCCGGCTGCGTCCGACGCCCGCTGAGCCGCGCTTTGGGACGAGCTTCGCTATTCGCGGCCACGCTCGACCTCGTGTCGACGGGAGAAGTTGGCTCGCACAATAACGAGTGTTCCGCGAGTTAGCTGCGCCGTTCCCCCTGAAATGGTCGAGGAACCCGTCGTCTGTATCCCTCCAAGGGACAACTGAAAACGAGAGCCAGCTGATCGGGCCCCACGTTCAAGCGCTATAGATATTGTCAATGTCCCCTTTAGCCAACGCCTGATCAGGCCCCACCTCGACCGCCCAAAATGAGATGACACAACGCAACGTAAAATATACAAGAGGTTTACTCTCTCGCAGTGATGATCTGAAGACAGCGTATCGCCCTTTCGCGTTCCGTAACCGAACTTTATTTTCGCTCTCGCCGCCCGATCTCTGTCCCGTGTAGTCCTCGTCTTCCTCGTAGCCGTGATCCCGACAGAGCACATTTAAAGTTAGATGTATTTACCTCTCGACGCCCCACAATCATTTGGTGCTTTCTTCGAGCTCGATTCTGCAAAAGAAAGAAAAAAAAAAACAGACGCATTTTGTTTGAAAGGTACGTACTTTCGGCAAAGCTGAATGTTATCCAGGAAAAAAGTACCTGACCACAACATTTACTTTCCATGAGTGTATTAATTTGAGAAATACATTTATTGATATAAATATAACAACTGTTGCATACATGGATGTCGGTCTTTCTCGATTACTTTCCTTATCTTTTCTTAAATGCGTTAGCATCTATTGCCCTGGTGCGTGCAGCCGTCTTTTGTTGGGACGGTCGTGGTCTGGTTTGGTCTAGTTTGGACTGGACTGGACTGGAATTAACTGGTTTCGCGAGGACGCGGCACGGTCCCCGGTTCCCGCCGTGCTCTTTCGCTCCGTTCGTTCGCTCGTTATGTTCACTTTCTTTTTTACAAGAGGGAAAGAGTCTGATTGCACGCTTTCAATGACGCGCCGCGGGAGTGGGAGGAAGTTGTGGTGGCTGCGTCCGAAACTACCGACGCTTGGTAGAACAGACTGGCTCTCCAAACACAACAGTATGCGGGCCGTTCCGAGGTTAGAGTTTCCATCCTTCACTGAGTTGGAACCCCTGTACTAAATGCTAGCGCATTTCGTTGAGAATCACCGTAGCGTACAGAAGCGATTTCGCCATCACTTTTATGTGTCTCATGGTACAGTTATGAACGCTTGTATAAACCTTGTTTCTATTATTTACAAATTACATAGAAAGTACAATAAAGAAGCTGAAACGCCTAAGCTTACATTAAGATTGACACGCATCAATCAAATACAAGTGTTAATTTATCTCCTCTTCTTGCTGCACCCAAATGTTATCTTTCCGCGAAATAAAACAGCAAACAAGTAATAGGTTGCGTGATATACGCTTTTTGGCTATTCTTCGCTCAGTTTTTACTCGTCCACTCTTCAAAACTTGCTTGTAATCAAAGAGGCTTGTCACCACGAATCTTGCATGTCATCAAAGTTTTCATCTCAACAAACATGCGTGGCATCGCACAGATTGTCTGTAATCACAATAGTCCACCACAACAAATACTGTCTTTGACCAAAGGAATCTGCCACAACAAAGATTGTCTTTCACAAAATGAGACCGCCAGGCTAAAGTCATCCTATCGCCGAGACGTGTGTCAAGTACACATTGCTTATTTCACCAAAAGCTTGTCCTCAAAAAAGCATGTCACTTAAAGTATACCTTGTCATCATTAGACCGTGTGACCCCAAAGGCAATGCCTCAACATTTATAAACCGAGTAGAACAATACAGACATCTAGAGTGGCATCCTCATAATAAGCTAAACTGAACCAGCGTTTAGGAAATATTTAATAACGCAAGATATCAATTCTTTGCAGTGAGAATAAATCTAATATTTTATTATTTTACATTAAGTTGGTTGCCCACAATAGATTTGGGAGACCTCTTCTCAATTATGTGAGATCATCATTGTCCCATTTCACCAAGGAGGGAATCCATAAAAAAGGAAGGGTTAGACATTAGCGGCTCAGTTTAATTTAATACTTTTAATATAAGATCGTCATTTACTATTTTTTAAACATATCAGTTTCATTCGTTATAAGCAGGAGCTAAATTTGATAGATGAAATTCATTTTACGACATCATTACCGGTTTCCTTCTCATCGAGAGTACCACTTATTTAAAACCTTTATCATTCGGGTCTTCGGGTTAAACTAATGTAGAGCTTTGAAACAATACAGGTTCAAACATTACTGCTTTAGATATTTCATTCTTTCCTAGAGTTAATTTAAGACTGGAACGATTGAACTAATAATACTATCGATTTGAGGACTTCTTATAGTTTTGTATAGGCGGTGTAGTTGCACTTAAAGAATCTTTTTTTATGCGCCACTGCATTTTTTTTTCCCTTTTGTAACCCCTCCTTTAATAGCGTTTCGAGTGAAGATTTCAGTATTATCGAATAAATAAAAAGACGCGTTAAAGATTGCCTATGACCAACAAAGCAAGTTTTTTTAATTAGTTTGTCTCGCCACAAGAAGTAGTTAGATCAAAGTTTCTTTTTCACCAAACTAGCGCGTCATCCCAACGTTTCCCTGCCAGCAAAAACACCTTGGGCCTTAACATTTTCCTCTGGCTGAAAAACCTGTAATCCAAAATTTTTATCTTACCAAAGACCTTATTACTCAAAGTTTGCTTACCACCAAATAAGACTCTCACTCCAATATCTGCTTGCCGCCAAGAAAAATTGTCAGTCTTAAGTTACCGCGTGACCCAAACAACCTGTCATTTCACAGTTTACATTCACCAAAAAGCCTGTCACCTTAAAGTTTGCTCAAATTTACCTTGGCTAAAATATCAAATCACCTCAAACTTGCTTTACCCCAAATAGCATGTTGCAAAAAGTGTAAGGTCACAAAGAAGTCAGTAAAATTAATGTTCGCCTTTAACCAACAAACATGCATATTAAAGCTTCACTATCACCAAGCAAAGGAGAATGCAAACTGAATGTTTCCCTTTTACTAAAGGATCTTGTTATCCAAAGTTGGCTTGTCACCAAAATAGCCTCTCACCCTAAAGATTGCTTGTGATCAAACGAGTCCGTCTCCTGAAAGTCTTATTAAAACCAGACTTTCAGGAGACTTTTAGAGACTGACCCAAAGTGTGTCTGTAACCCAAGAAACGTGTCATATCTACTACTCCTGAGAAGAACTAGCTTAACGTCCAAAGTTAGGCTGTCATCGACGCAGCCTATCACTGTAAAGTTTCTCTGTCACTTAGTTTGCCTGACCAAAAGAAACTTTCATCTTAAAGTTACCTGTCCCCCAGAGTTTGCATATCACCAATAGTTAACGTCTCTCAAAAGAGCCTTTCTTCAAAGTTTCGCCCTCAAAAAACATTCTGACTCAAAAATTATGTTCACCAAGATCTTCTTATCTACACTGCCACTCTCCAAAGAGTGTTTCACAAGAAGAATATGTCACCTCAAAAGGTCTCAACAAATAATCTTCTTACGCAAAATCATGCCTGTCACCAAAAAAGTAAGTCACCCAACACCTTTCCTCTCACCAAACGACTTCGCCACCAAACAAAAATCGAATCGGGTTCCTACTCATGCATCTTGGAGCCGAGCTTGTCGGCCTCTTCGAACGTGTCCGGCAAGTCTGCTCCGAGCGTCTCCGGAAGAAAACAGGCCGCAGTTGCTCCAGTCACTCCAGCAGCTCCCATGACCAGCGTTGGAACGCTGAAGTGCGTGTGTATGCCCTGCAAGAAAGTGAACACGTAGTCTAACAAAAACTATACGGCGAGCATGTGTTCCAAATTGCGTCTTTTTTGCATCAGAACGCAAGAGGGAGCACGGGATTCAAAGGACAACATGGAAAACGGACGGGTAACGGGCGATCACAAGGCAGCCAATCGCGCGCTGTCATTGGCTGAGGTCGGGGAAAAACAGACGCACGTGAGCGCGTTTCCTGATAAACAAAAACAAAAAGCACGATGTATGCAAGGAGCAGACAAACTTGCACGATGAATAGCACCAACGGTCGGTGACGAAGCGCTGAAAAACAATCTCCTCGACTCGCTTGAATTTTTTTTTAACAGTTCTGCATGGTGACGCTGCGGCGCTCCTGGGGAACCATTATTTTAGCGCTAAGATGCTGGACAGCGTTCATGTAAATCTACCCATTGGCTGTCTTTCTTCGCACTCAATGGGCACAGCAGCAGACGAGTCATCATCAGCCCTTGCTCATTAATCGTCGCGCCAACCTAAACTACACAATAAGAGCCAGCTTCATCGCAGAAATCAACGCAGTTTATGGCGAAGCGCTGTTGAACCATTTCGTCAACTTGCTTCTCTTTAGGCAGGTTCGAATACGTTGGAATCACTGATATTTTATGTTGATTGTATATTTTCTGTGCCCCCGACGCAAGTACTGTGTCAACTGTCCCGTGATAGGCCAAACATGAAAGAGTGCGTTCCGTGTCTTGAACAATTAACGACAGAGAAATATATACAATGTTCAGTATGTAAAGGTGGGTATAACTTTGGGAAAGTCTCGTGCAGGTGTTGCCGAAAATTACTATGCAAACATATGCGAAAAGCAAAACGGGAAACATGGCACTGCATGATTTGCCGTACATTGAATGACAAATCGAGTCTCACAGTGGAACACCTTCTTCGCGTTACTTTTAATGAGTTACTTCTATCTAGTTCCTTTTTTCGGTAACGAGTAACCTATTTAGTCACTATTTTATAAAAGGAACGAGTAACGTACTTAGCTACCTTTAAGGTCAAGTAACGTGTAACGGTATTTGGTTAGAATTTTTTACGAAAGAGTTACACATAAAGGACAGAACACAGACATCATACCTTCCGTGGCAGAAGTGGACGTGACAAAAACGTAGCTCTCAGAATAGTGTACTGTTTTTTGGGAGCGCGCTCGTATTGCATGCAATGTTTTACGAAAGAGTTACACATAAACGACAGAACACAGACAAAACATCTTCCGTGCTGTCTTCTGGGCTGCGTTTTGTCCTTCATGTGAAACTATTTTGTAAAAAATTGTATGCAGTATCAACGCGCTGCCTAAAAAACGGTATTTCGTTACTTTTGAAGAGTAACGTGTGCAACACCGTTTGAACAACCTCGTTTTAAATCTAACCTGAGTATGCGTCTATTGTGACCAAAGCAGATGGGCAACCCGAAAAAATAAATAGTACGACAGTATAGCAACGTTTATCAGCTGAACACGTGAGTCGAACTCTACGACTGGAAAAGTCCATCACCCAGCGAATACAATAAGGTTCGTTGATTGAACCTTCTAGAACCGGGTACGAACCGAATGTAAACCCGGAGGTTGACAACACGGGAAGGCACAGAACGCATTGTCAACTTTGTACTTTAGAAGCAGAGAGAACAAAAAAGAGAAAGGAATCCCAGATTCGCCAGCCCTTCCTGAAGCACAACACTGCCGTTCCTTCGAGCGCGTCAGTAGAACGACTCTTCAGCGCCGAAATGTATTCTCAAAAAAGCGGGGAAATATAACTAATGAACGCTTCGAGAGGCAGCTACGGCCTAAGTGCAACGACTACTGAAAAAAAAAGTCCATAAACAGTGAAACAAAAGCTGTGTATTTGGTCGTCAAAGTAAGGAGAAAAGTAAAGTCACGATACGTCTCGAGGTCAAGCAACGCGTTTCTTTAAGAATCGACAACAAGTAACCTACTTAGGCCTTCTTTTTTTTTTTCAACGAGTAACGGGTATTGGTATTTAGTAACTCTTTTAGTAACGTGTAGATGTCTGTTTTTTTTTTTAAGCGTTTGAAGCACTTTTTTTGGCACGAGCTCTTGGCATTGACAGTGCCACGACGGCATTTTGTTATCGGCTTTTGTTTTATTTTTTTCACAGAGCGCGTGCAGTAACCATCGGGTACCACAGAAACTTTAAGTATAGAGCGGGTTGTTAACGTTGTGGCGTCGCTCTGGCTGCTTCTGCGCTCGCACGAGTCGGTCGCAAGATGACAAGCTCTTCTGGAGCGGCGAAAACGGCCCTCGCCGGCCGTGCGTTCTTTTGTTGCGGTTGGCGCGGCTTCGGCCGGCAAGTTGTGGTCGTGCCGTCACCGATGCCAACCGGATCGGCGTGCCTGAACTCCTTCCTGCTCCATTGCGACCTCAAGAGACGTCCGTACCGGATCGAGGATTTCAGGCAGGAGTTGAAGCGTCTCGCTAGGTTGTCCGACGTCGTGGCTTTTGGGGTGTTCTAAATAAACTACGTTTGGCTCGCAACGCTTCGGACGCCGGAGGCGAAAGATGGACTTCTCGCCCACAAGGAGTTCGAGGTCAAGAACCTCAACTGCGTCGTCGTCGACCCCAGCTGCACCCCAATTCGTGTCTGTCTGCCCTGGGTGCCTTCTCACGTCTTGGACGATGTGGTGGGCAAACTTTGAGAAGTGTATGGGAAGGTTCACGGAGTCTGCCGTCAAAAGTGGAGAGTTGAAGGCTTCGAAGGCATCGAGTCGACGACCCGTTACGTCCACCTGCCGCTGAAGACCGGCGTCACGCTCTAAAGACGTGCCCACATCATCTTCGTTCCATACTTATTTTTCTCCTATTCGTCCTTCTTTTCTACGTCAAAGTTTAGCGCGTTGGGATAATAACGATATTAACTAAATATACGAACAGTGATGCAGTTTTAGTTTTGAGTGGAGCTCTAAAAAATAGACATAAAAGGTTTTGCAAAACGACACTCGCTTGTCCACTTTCAAGAATGTCCGTTTAAAATTCGATATTTGTAGGGCGTGCCCAATGTGCTGGTTCTTACGGCCTCACCCTGTAGAGTATCATGTTTTTGATTTCCTTATACAAAAAGTTACATTTTGTTATATCATAATTCTTTCATGCGTTTACTGAACAAATATATAAGGTAGTCCTCTAATATTGCACACGTGCCTTAGGAAGCGCGGCATAGGATGAGAGGAGAGCCTAAGGTTAGCTCTTACCAGATCCCTCATGAAGGGTGCCACCATGCCTCCGATGCGCCCCACGGTGAAACAGGCAGAGAAGCCGAATCCTCTGACGGCTGTAGGAAACACCTCCATGCTGTAGACCCACTTGACGGCCGCTGAGATCACCAGGATGAACCGACACGTCATGTTCAAGCCTAGACGCATCCACAGGCTGTCTGAAAAACAATTCGGGGGTATTCGTTCAGAACTTTCAAGGATGCAGGAGAAGTATTCAGCATTTTGTTCTGCACATGTTGAGAACATTTAGTGGTGCACGACACGTTAGCACGAATTTTTGTTGAACCAGTACTTTTTCCACGGTTTTAAGTTAATTCACCCTTATTTAACCGGAAATTCCCAGTATTGAAATCGTACACACGTGCGGTTCCGCACCTTACAATACTTAAACCACTAAGTCATTATATATATATATTTATTTATGTGTAGGAAGATAACGTGACCGGTGTGACTCAATTTTCTCACTGCCGTTTTCACTCCGCACTACGAGGTTTGATATCCATAATATCGGAGTTAGTCTCATAGGGAACACCGAGGCATTACGTATATGTAGTAGAAAGCATTAAAGGACACCTAAAATAGTATTGTAGAAAAGGTGCCAATCACTGGTCGACGATTTAGATACAAACTACTTACGATTCATTAGCTATCTTACGATAGTCCAGCTAAACAAAATTACACCACACACAAAAACACTACATTCGTAGGCAATAACTCAAATCCCTCAGCTTAAGCTCGTGACGAGATATCAACTATCAAGCAGTCTCAAATTACCTACATGACGCGTGCTTTTCATAATGCAAAATAATTGACATTGAGCCATTATGCTTCTCTAATAAATAAATTAAATTTCTTGCATCCAACTATCAGAATGAAAAACTTGTGTCCGCAAGCTAAATGTGTATGTGTGGTCCGCCTGTTGTGTCTAGTCATGATAGGTAGACTGTTTCATCATGCAAAAGAGGCATCTTTGAGTGTTCCCTACGAGGGCGGAACGCACACGACGGACGCCATGTTTGCATCTGTCACCTATGGATGGTGCCACTGGATCAAAAGAAAAACATGTGTCGTGATTTTGCTTTCACATGAACTTCACACCACTTTCAATTATACAAGGCGCGTTCAAAAAGTTCCGAGACTGATTTCGTAGCATAAAAGAGAGAGGCCAACACGGTGATGAGCGTCCAGAAGTTGAAGGCAGGGATCTTTGTGTTTCATTATACCAAAGGGCGTCGTTCTGTGAACGTTTGGAGCAGCGCTACACGAGTCTTCGTGACCCCGTGCATGAGCACAATGACGATTATATCATAAACTGCAAACCAAGGCGTGAGAAAACATCAATTCTGCGTCAAACTCGGCAAATTGAAAAAAAAAACTATTTCAAAGGTTTTTCTGTTTTAAATTTGCCGAGCTTGACGCAGAATTCATGTCCGCTCTAGCTCTGGTTTGCAAACACGATTTCCTGAAGATATGGTTTTCCTGCATGTTGCCTAAATAGGGGCTGGTTTACCAACTAAAACGAACTGGCTGTGAGACCAAGATGCGGTACTTGCGTCTGGGTACATTTCAAAGACTCCTCCTCGATGAAGGCTGTTATCCGACCGAATGACCGACCTTCTTTCTTGATCACCAAACTTATCAGAACCAAGACGTCTTACGAAATATTAATGCTCAGTTACATGTTTTGCACGCGTTTACAGGCGGCGTCACAACTCCAGTATCCAAGTGAGTCACCGTTTATTTTCAGAAAACTCGGGCTATGTTTCCTTTCCCTAAACTTTCGGTCTAAGTTCCCGCAGGCCCAATCCGCTGTCGAGAACCCTAGCATTCTTGTTTCTAAGAATACGGGCTCAGCTTGGATGTCTCAAGCCGTTTTGTTGTGCTCCCCGACCAGCGATCCCTGCTGTCGAAGGTTACTGTCTAAACTGACAGCAGGGTTGATGCTAGACTTTTCTTTGTGCCAATTAACTGGCGCCATCGCATCCCTCATGTTTTTGCCCTACGCATCCGCTACTGTGAAGTCAAGCGACAGGAGACATAAAGCTGGTTAGCCCAGCCAGCATTCAGCTTTCACAGCACTTCAAGGATGAGCCGGGTCGAGGTCTCATTAGAGCTGTCTCTCTGTTTGCGGGTGAGCGTGTGTATAGGCAGAAACATCAACAAGCAAAGCACGGTTTCGTTAAAAAAAATGTTTCGGGGAACAAGGCGCGGAGGACTGGGGAGGGAAGGAGGGTAGAGGAAAGGGGGGGGGGGAGGAAGGGAGCGGACGCATGCACCACGGTCACTCTGTCCACGGTCCCACTCGACACGAACCCCACGCCACGGTTTTATGGTCCATTCGTTTTCTGCTCTTTGTAAGCTCGAAGCAGTCCGTTCGTTCTCCAAGAAGTCGAAGCCCGTTGCCTTTCTGTAGGGTGTCGAATCCTCCCAGCCTGGCTGACCGTACGAACGAGTCTAGAAACGAGCTCTGGTTGAGCTGTCGTGCTTTCCTGAATTCCTTTCCCTCACCAGCACCTCACCAGAGTCTTGTGTTACCATGCTAAAAGAGCAAAGGTCGTTGCATCGCCCTTCTTCCAGCCTATTTCTCCCTTTGACGGGACGGAAGAATTGTAACGAGTAATTTCAGTAATTCGTTACTGAAAAAAGTAATTAGATTACATTACAAATTACATTTTCAAAAAAGTAACGGATTAATTACTAAATTAAAAGAAAAGTAATTATTACAAGTAATCCCGTTACTTGTAACGGTTTACTTTTAAGGCAGGTAGCGCAGCTCCAAATGTGCAAAGAACGACGCTTTTTGCAGAATGAAACACGAAAGTCCCTGCCTTCGACAGCGACGCGCACATCGCCGTGTTGCCTTCTCTTTTTAAGGAACAAAATCAGTTTCGGAATTTTTTTATCGTACATCGCAACTTGGAGCTTTTGAACTAAAAGAACAAGATATTTCCCAGGACATTGTGTCGCCCTCTCGCGGTGTGATTTCTCAGAGTCGCAATTTTTTTCCATTGTGAATTATATCCTTGCATTTTACTTGTGATTGGCATCGAAAAATATCTGTTGCAACTCGTACGATTCCCGTCTTCTCCGTCATTGCTTCAGTCCCAGTAGCATTCGCTAGTCGACAACCTAATCTCCAGTCCTAGAGAGCCAGCTCTCGTTGGCAGTCGCTTACTAACCGCTAACTTTTCTCGAGAAATGAAGACTAGCCTCCAGTGCATTTGGAGGATAACGGAGGGCGGACGAACAAAACCGACTCTGCACAATATCACCTAGGTAACAAGATGTACGCATTTTTCCTTCTAACGCCGTCACTAGTAGATGTACACCAGCGTTGCGGAGTTGCAACTGCGGGGTTGGAATGATTCCGGAATCATTCCGCACTTTCACGACCCCGGAATGGAATGGGAATGGAATGTTCTCGGCTCTTATGCGGGCTGTGTAGATTTTAATCTAGGGCCTACGGGCTGATGGCACAATTCACAAACGCTTGGTAGGTGACTCTTGAAATAGCATCTTTGCACTAAAGGTGACTTACGTATTCAGTGCCTCACTGGCTTATACTCCTTGACGATGAAAATGGTGCGCCCTCGAGGAAGCAACAAAACGGTAGACGGACAAGGTGTCGTTCCTGGCGCCGCGAGGCGCGATAAATCATGCGCGATTAGCATGCAATATTTAACCAGGGTGTCGAACCGAACCCGAACCGAACACGAGAGCAAACCCGCTATTTTTAACTGAACTGGAACAAAACTGTACCCGAAATCAAACATTCTATATGAAACCCGAACCGGAACAGAACTGTAATCTTATGTGGCGGTTACCAGTTCATTGGAAACGGTTCGGTGCAATAAAATGTGAGCAGCACCTTCTTGCGGGTGGCGGCGTGAAGTAAATTAAATATTCGCCACGGGGGTATCAGCGAATCAGTTTTGACCACCGTGGTTTTGACTAAACAAACGGCAGCGACGACATGGAGACAGCTCAGTAATAATGAAATAAATAAGTATATTTCTTCACGTCTACGTGCAGCACGAATTGGCGTCGGCGAGTTGGCATGAAGGCGTACACTCCTATGCTTTGTTTAAGCTTACGATGGACCGTAAGGGCGCTATAAGCCACCGGAGCCAATTCATAGCTCGGAGCGCGTCACGTGCTCTTCAGGTTGGGCAGATCGACGCGAGGAGTGCGAAGTCACGAGACAAGCTACGAACTACGGATTGATTCGTCTAGCTCGTAGCGTCCATCGCGGCAGCTCGTTAGGTGAAACTATTCCTTAAGAAAGGAGAAAGTGAACATAAACAGTAAAAACAAAAAGTTGACGGCTGTCGGCGAATTTGTTCCGCAATGGCGAAATCTGGAGGCATCAAGAGGTGAATCCGCGACGAGCGAGACACTCCGGAGCCGGTCGCCTGGGTATCTCGTCAGTCGCCTAGAGCCCAAGCTGCTTGAAGAATTTTTTTTATGCGTTTTCTAGCAACAAGTGGCCTGTTGTCTCTTTTATGTACTTTTCTTGTTTTGATCGTCTTTCGACCGGCCCTTCGCTGTTTTTCTTCTCTTCACCTCAGTCGTTCTAGCAATTCGTTCGGGCGTGCGGTGTGAGTATAGTTGGCCGTTTCTATCTGGATGAGCACGCAGGGGGCTCCAGTGAAAGTAGGTGTTTGGTAAGTGGCGTCACCACGAACCTCGAGCCATGTGGGTTCGCCCACCCACATCTGGCTGTGCGTGACTTTCCCGTGTCCGGGGAAAAGGGCATCCTGGTTGTTGAGCCGAGGCTGGGTTACTTTTGGACCCTTCGGGGCCCCCCGAGGGAGGCAACACACCACTTCGGCCCCCTCTTCTCGTAGACGGGTGCCCTCGCTTGGGTTGATCAGGATGATTCAGTTAGTGGCCTTTCTTCTCCTCTCCGACCATTGACTTCCTTTCTTGTCCTCATATTTTATATTTCACCTTCTTTGGCGGCTAGGGCTAACCTTGGGTGGTGACAGAACTCTCTCTTGATCCACATTTGGTTATAGCACCCTGGTAGCACTGGTAGAAGCAACATATTCAGGCAAGACAGACCTATTATGAGATAAGTATTACCTATCCCCTTGTTGTACTCCGTGATGGGTGTTGCGCTACAAATGCTGAAGTTTCTGCCCTCCATATATGTTCCCAACAAAATAAATGAAAGACGTTTACGATTCCCTGTAACGCCGAATTAGAGCGCAGCTCTTGAGGCGGAGGAGGGACATACCCTCCTCTCCGTAACCTCCTGTTATGTTATTTAGCGGGAAATTTTAGTACATTTTCCGCTCTTGAGGAGGAGAAGGGGAGGGTGCGGAGAAGAGTAGGAGGGTACGCGAAGAGGATATGCCCCTCCTTTTCCTCCGTACCCTCTCTCCTCCTCCCCTCCCGTTCTCCTCCTCCTGTCCTCTTCCTCTTCCTCCTCCTCCTCCTCTCTGAGGTATTTCGATTTTTGCGATATGCCGTGCTAAACAATCTTGAGAAAGATATATATATATATATATATATATATATATATATATATATATATATATATATATTGTGGTATTCTCGCTCACCGCTTGTCCGGAGAAAGGAAATATAGTTCTGACATCGGGAATTTCCACTTTGTTTGTGACGAAGCACGTGATTATCTCGATGTCATCCTACTTGCTGTCGGCTCTATCGAAGACTGCTCGGCGGGTTTGATTTCCTCAGCGTTAGTCTTGAGCGTGCTCCCCTGTGATGGCACAGTAGAACAGCGAATGCACGTCCCTCGGGGCCAATGGGGTGTTTTCCTGGATGACTGGTATGAAGTTCTTTTGTCTTGTACGAAATATTTGGTGAGTGCTGTAGGCGAGGATACAGAGCTACCACAAGCAAGCCGTTGTCGACCTTGGCGGCACGCAATTTACCAACTTCGTCTGACGTGCCACAGATATCGATGGGTACAGCACAGACCCGTACCCATGTAGATGGCCGCGTGGCTAACGAGTACACCATGTTTTCATACGTGCCTCTTGTGATTTATGAATGGTGATATATAACACTTGCCTGCACAACGGGTAGCTGGCATCTCTTCTCCTCTCCTCCCCTCCTTCTTCTCTCCTCCTCTCTCCTCCTCCTCGCGGCATCACTGGGCCCTCGTGACGTCACACTGACCTCGTGACGTCACACCTCACCCTCGTGATGTCACTCGCGACCCTGGTGACGTCACACCGGATCCTCGTGACGTCACGCGTGACCCACGTGACTCCCATGACGTCACATGTGACCAACGTGCTGTCACAGGTTGCCTTTCGTGACGTCACTTGTGAAGTCACGTGTGACGTCATCATGGGAAACGTCCCATGATTATTTTGTTAAATTAATAACATTTAGTTAAATTAATATTATATAATTCTCTATTTTATTCTCACTTAAATTATTGCCATATAGTTTGGGGAACAACAACTTTAACGAATCTAGAAAAGTTACATGTATTGCAAACAGAAGCACTGAGGGCTATAGCTGCCGTCTCGTATGATTTTCACACAGCTGGCTTATTTCAGAAATTTCGCGCTATAAACGTGCATAGATTATATGATTATAGGCTTAGCACTAGCCTCAAAGTGGAGCAACTTAAAGTCACATATTTTTTAATAGATCTTGGACGCTTATCAAAAATGTTCATAGCTACCCTACCCGTGGTGCTGAATGTTGGAAGTGGCTACACCAAGAACAAACTATGGCAAACAAATGCTTATATACACTATCCCTGATCTAATCAATTTGTATATGACTAAAAGTATGGATTGGGATAAGTTATCCCTAAGAGAAGTAAGATCACCCTTTTTCTCCAGCAGCTAGAGGTGAGTTGCCTTCTTTGTAATCTTTGTGCCTAGTTTTTGTATAATTTTATCTCTGCTGTCCGTCATGCCTCAATGTAAAAAAAAATTCTAAAATTTGTGCTTAAAATGTGTGATTGTGACAACCTTTGTACAATTATTTTTGTTTTCTCTTGATTACCGTTTTTCCCGGGGACAGGACAGGGGACAAGAACGGACAGGGCAGCAGCCTCTCCGTTCTTGTGGAGAGAGTGCACAGGCTGCTCTCCCTTTTCAGGATGGCGCGGCAGCCAGAGGCACCGGAAGTATATCCGATGTGTGGGGGCGACGTCTGGGGGCTCATGTCGCACCGTGTAGTTCACCCACCTCTCTCTCTCTCTCTCACTCTCATCTCTCTATCTCTTTCTCTCTCACTATATATATACAACTCATCTCTGTGACGTCACGGCGCGGTGGTGGCGCGTCGGTCGCACTTCCGGTCTGGGGCTGTGGGCAGAAGTCCCCATGCCAGACGTGTATTCCTGCGTTGTTTTGAAAGGAACCAGACAAAAACCTGCCTTCTCGTCAAAACGCCGCGCCTGGGGCCGTACCAAAAGTGTCGAGAAAGGTTTGAAGGTCAGTTTTCACGTGCTCGCTTCGTCCGAGAATCTGGATATGTGCCGTGAAAAGGGAAAAGCAGACGCCGTCGGACAACGATTGCTTGGGCGGGAAGCACTTTGGGTTGAATTCATGGATACTTGTGGTCATCAGATTTATTTGTTTTGTTCCAACATGAACGCCAGAAAAACCGTCAAGTTGTGCGGACCACCTGCGGACTACGTTCAGTGCGTCTTCAAGTTCAAACGGCCGCCTGATTGTTCGAACTGTCGTCTGCTCTTTTCAAACGTTTCTGCTTGTCGTCTGCTCTCTTAGACGACGCCGGTCCGTAGACCAAATGTTGGCCCGGTACTTGCGATAAGAAGTAAGTGCAGGCCTCAAAAGACTTAAATTTGAAGGTTGGTAAGCAGGCTCGATGAAAACAGTAGATACAAGGAGATGTTGATCATTGTTACCAGTGACCCTCACCGACTTGTTATGCCTAATTCAGTTGGTCCGATTCTGCTTGCGATTTTCAGTATCGACGTCGACCATCTCAGCTACGGTTTACGATTTTGCAGCCCGAGCGGTGTCGCGACTGAAAATTCCGAGCGAAATCTCATCATGCGAATCAGGCTTTAGCGTACATTCTGCGGCGTCCACGCGGAATGAATCGCCACATGTCACATTATTCACGCAAAGTTTTGCGGTGTAACGAGCCTCGGTAATTTCGCTGACGCCGCTCAAGATAGTCAGACATCGCCAGGAAGACGTAGAACCAACAATTCGAACGCGAGAAAGGGCAGGGGGACTCACACTGACGCCGACAACATCGCATTTCAATGGTGTGTTTATGGGCGACGGCGAGGTTCTTGCCCACACCCCCATCGCGCACGCGCGGCGCCGGTGGCGTCCGCTAGGGGCGCTCCGGGCGCTCCGGTTTGTTTGTAAACATGAGTTGGTGTATATGGGGCGTTTTTCCTCTCAAATCGGACAGGATAAAAGGGTCTAATTTTTAATTTTGACGAAAAAAATATATGTTTTGGGGACATTCCTCAAAATGAAGGAGGGCGCAAACCGCATGTTCCTCAGATTTTTCGTTCTGAGTTACGAAGCGTAGAAGCCACAGTGGCAGAAACTAGTGTTTTTGCTCTGCCGTTGCAGGTCGCGTGTTTGACACCCTGCTAGGCGCTAGTAGTTTTCTACACCTTTTAACTTTTTTCCTCGTTAACTAGGTACTATAAAGATACCTTGATGTATTCAAATATTTTAAGAATTTTATTGTTTCCTAAAAAATGTCAAACTCGATCACCCGGTCACTTTTGGGTCAAATTTGACAGGTCATTACTTTGTCTGCATACTTAAGGTACATGTTCTTTCTTTGACTCTCACAGAAAGCCCAAGCAAGTCTCATTATAGATAAAAATAATATCACTATGATCTGTTGACTAGCTGCTCCGCTAACTCTTCACCTAAACGTTGCAAGAAATAAGAAATGTTGAAAGTTTAAAATCAATTTTCTCCAAAAACCTTATTTTTGTAAATTTTTATTTTTTAAATTCTTGTAGATATATTAGTCGACTACAATAGAAAATAATCTAGAAAATGTAATATTTTGGTTGCATGTCCTCTATTCGAGCCGTAATCGCGTGAAATGTGTGAACATTTGTTATTTTTCACAACGTTTACGTGAAGGTAGCGGAGCGACTACTTGGTATATCATAATGATATTACTATATCTATACTAGGCATGCTTATGGGCTTTCTATAGAGCTAAAGAAATAAAATTTACGTTAAGTACAGACAAAGTGATGACCTGTCAAAGTTCACACAACTCGACCTGAGTGACGAGTTTGACATTTTTTAGAAGACAATCAAATTAGTAGAAATATTCGAATACGTCAAGGTATCTTTATTGTTTTAAAAATGGGGGGAAAGTTAAAAGGGTGTAGGAAAACACTAGCGCCAGCAGGGGTGTCAAAGACGCGACCTGCGACGGCAGACAAAACACTGGTTTTCTGCCACTGCGGCTTCTACTGCTTCGTAACTCAAGAACAAAAAATTCTGGAACATGCGGTTTGGCCCTCCTTCATTTGAGAAATGCTCCCGAAACGTATATTTTTTCGTGAAAATTAGAAATTAGGATTCTTTTCAGCCTCGCCCGATATGGGATTTTCAACTCAAATCGGGCAGGCTAAAAAGTCTAATTTTTAATTTCACGAAAAACATATGTTTTGGGGGCATTTCTCAAATGAAGGAGGGCGCAAACCGTATGTTCCCCAGATGTTTCATTCTTGAGTTACGAAGCATAGAAGCCGCAGCGGCAGAAACTAGTGTTTTTGCCTGCCGTCACAGATCGCATGTTTGACACCCTCTGCTGGCGCTAGTAAGTATTTCTACACTCTTTAACTTTTCCTCCTCATTTAATAGGTACTATAAAGATACCTTGATGTATTCAAATATTTCTAATAATTTGATTGTATTCTAAACAAAATGTCGAACTCGCCACTCAGTTCGATTTTTGGTCAACTTTGACAGGTCATTACTTTGTATGTACTTAAGGTACATTTTATTTATTTAGCTCTATAGAAAGCCCTAAGCATGCCTAGTGTAGATATAGTAATATCATTATGATCTGCTGAGTAGCCGCTCCGCTACCTTCAGGTAAACGTGAAAAATAACAAATGTGCACACATTTGCACGCGATTGCGGCTCAAATAGTGGACATACAACCAAATATTATATTTCTAGATTGTTTTTTCTTGTAGTCGACTAATGATATCTACAAGATTTTAAAAAACTAAAATTTAAAAAATGGAAGCTTTTTGAGAAAATCGACTTAAACTTTCAACATTTCTTATTTTTCACAACGTTTACGTGAAGGTAGCGGAGCGGCTACTCAACAGATCATAATGATAATATAATATCTATAATGGGCTTGCTTAGGGCTTTCTGTAGAGCCTAAGAAAGAAAATGTACCTTAAGTACAGACAAAGTAATGACCTGTCAAAGTTGACCAAAAAGCGACCGAGTGACGAGTTTGACAATTTTTTAGAAAACAATCAAAGTTCCTAAAATATTTGAATACGTCAAGGTATCTTTATAATACCTATTAAATGAGGGCAAAAAGTTAAAAGGGTGTAGGAAAAACACTAGCGCCAGCAGAGAGTGTCAAACACGCGACCTGCGACGGCAGGCAAAAACACTAGTTTCTGCCACTGCGGCTTCTACGCTTCGTAACTCGAGAACGAAAAATCTGGGGAACATGCGGTTTGCGCCCTCCTTCATTTGAGAAATGCCCTCAAAACATATATTTTTTTCGTGAAAATTAAAAATTAGACCCTTTTAGCCTGCCCGATTTGAGATGAAACCACCCATATATACAGGGTGTTTCACGAAAAGTCAGGACAAATTCGATACTACGAAAACTACGCGTCGCAACGAAAAAGGCTTGTGTCGTTTTGGTCCTGGGCCAGCGGCCTATTTAGGAAAATTATTAAAGTTCGGGATAATTAGATTTGTTAATTATTTTTGCGTAATTAACTTTTTTAATATTGTGTTTAAGGGCATGGTTTCAATTAGAAAATTGCTCAGCATCATCAAAAAACACTAAATCAACAAATTGCAGAACGATAGAAGGCACGCGCAGCATTTTACGGCTTTCTGAAAAACCGCCAAATTCGACGGGTTTTTAAGTTTCGGTTTGCTATCGGAGCGCATCTCCGCCCCGACGGTACCGCGCCCGTGGAGAGATAGTGCAACCAGCGTCTGCTGCGTCGCGCGACGACAGCGCAGCAGAGGTTGGTTGCACTATCTCTCCACGGGGCGCGGTGCTGTCGGGGCGGAGATGCGCTCCGATAACAAACCGAAACTTAAAAACCCGTCAGATTTGTAGTGGTTTTTCAGAAAGCCGTCAAAATGCTTCGCGTGCCTTCTATCGTTCTGCAATTTGTTGATTTAGTGTTTTTTGATGATGCTGAGCAAGTTTTCTAATTGAAACCACTGCCCTTAAACACAATATTAAAAAGTTTATTACGCAAAACTAATTAACAACTTAATTATCGCGGACTTTAATAATTTTCCTAAATGCGCCCCTGGCCCAGGACCAAAACGACACAAGCCTTTTTTTCGTTCCGATGAGTAGTTTTCGCAGGAGCGATTTGGCCTGTGTTCTCTGGAAACACCCTGTATATGTGTGTGTGTGTGTGCGTGTGTGTGCGCGCGCGCGCGTGTATGTGTGTGTCTGTATGTGTGCGTGCGTGTGGTTTGTCTTTCGCGTCAGACTAGCCTGAGGCGCCTCGTCGCCTGTGGAGTGCAGCTTCAACATGCAACAGCCTCGCGGTATTTGCGTTAAAAATTCAAGACCAGAACTAATTAAGCTTATATTCGTTTCGCTGTCCTCGTTTCCGTAGTACGGCTTCTGATGACCTAATTCATTTTTATGAAGATGACGCCGTATTAAACTCACCTTTTCTTCTTAACGAGTGGGAGCTCCGCACTTTTCTTTCAAGAACCGCTTTGCACTGGTTCGCGCTTGGTGGAACCGGTAACCGAACCGTTATTTCAAAAGCGTCCCTGAACCAGAACTGAATTGGAACAAAATGCCAAAGCAACTCGAACACAAACCCAACCGGAATAATGACCGATTCGACTCCCTGCTTCTAACCCAGCCGATCTTCTAGTGTTTGCGTGGAACACAACCAAAAAAATTAGATTGAATGTAGAGCACACGTAAAAGTTAACGTATTAAGGCAGGTTCCATAATATGATGGTACAGTCCCTCGTGCTGGCGCCGTATGCCGATTGCAGTTTGTCAGGGGTTTTCTGTTCTGGCCCCAGTCCATGGAAATTTGAGGCAGATATGCGCGGCATCGCGCCTAACAGCCCACTAACGGTGCTGTTGCGAAGTATTTGAAGCAGAGAGCAATATAGCTTCTTCTTGCGCCACGTACAGAACTAGACATTTAAGGGCTTGTCAAACAAACAACACGCTTATCATGTATCTGTGGAGGGTATACACGTCCGTTTGCGAAGAAAATGGGTGGTTTTAGTTTTTGGCGTCTGTTGGGACTCGCAAGAGTTTTACGCTTAATCTCACGATCGATGTCTTCAGTGACAAGATGTTGCTACGAAGCGCTTTGTGCAACAACCCTTCGGCTCAGCAGAAGGAGTGCTTTAGAGTATGCTTTTGCATACTTTGCAGTCACCTCCGTGTTTTATCATGTTATCGGCTTTTCACTTCTTTTTTTCAGTAACACAATGTGGCTGTCAAGGCCATTTTTCCACCTTTAGGAATAAGAGGAGCGGAATGGTGGAGTTCAGCCATTCCAGGAGTCGGAATGGGTGCAGTGTCTCCATTCCGAGGAGTTAAAGAATGGAACTGTAGAAACATCGAATTTCTCGGAATAGAATTAGAATGGAACAGGGCTACCCATTCCGCAACACTGATATACACAGCTCCGCCTACATCTTAGCTCGCATCCGCGTCGCCGTGAGCGCGTCTTGCATCGTTCCACGACGAGCACGATGCTAGCAGATGGCGACGCCAAGACGTATGCTTCTCCAGATGTGCCACGTAACCCTGTCTAGCTTCAGCGCAATATCCGCTTGGTACGGGGCGGGAATCTACTAACAATTACATTATGCACAAGACTTTTAGTTGAGACTGCTCTGCGGCACCAAAGCCAAGACAGCGTCTCATGCAGTGTGCTGGCTGCTGGGGTGCGATCGCGTGCTCCGGCCAAGGATTTCTCGCCTCGGCTCTCTCACCCAAAGGCAACACAGAAGTCAGGGATGGCAGCGAGGCCGGCCAGGAGGAGCATTGCAGCTTGCGCCCTCTTGCGCCGGCAATAGCGCACCACTGGAAAACTGAGCAGTCCAGCGGGGATCTCGGCAGCGGCCGACAGGGCGAAGTTCACGAAGGCGCTGCCTCCCAGGTCCACCGACGACAAGGTGGTCGCATACATGAAGAAGTTGTCGCAGAACCTGTTGACAGAGGAACGTTGAAGAAAAGTATAGGAACAAGTACGCTTTGCTATAGCTTGGCTTGGGAAGACCCGCGGGTCTAGCTTCCCACGCAGCACGAGGCCAGTCAGTCATTGCAATTTCCGTAGGCAGTACCAGCGAATATGGGGGAATTGACACATCCCGCCCGAACCGTATAGTCCGGTTAGAGTGGAATCCAGGTATGCGGACGTTGTAATGCAGTGCAGGTTTGCTTTCGGTTATGAACATAATTCGCGCATTTTTATTTGCTGGTGTTCTTCACTAAACGTTTAAAAGCCACGTAAAGCTTCTTACGTGCCGACAATGTTATCTTGAGTACAACTTTGTTAGCAGCGCCCCTTACAAAATTCGTACCTCAGTATATATTGTGTACTTCTGTTTAATGGGAGGTAAAGTATACGTCCACGGCAGGACCTTTCGCCCGCCATACAAACAGCTATATGCGGTTTAAGGTACTAAAGGAATAGCTGTGTCAAGCTAAAGCGAGAGCGAGGGGCGACCTGTTTTATGTCTATCATAGGAACACTGGAGCAATGCAAAAAAGGACGGAGAAGCCTAAACCTCCAAACGCATCTAAACTTTTATTACACCAAGACGTTCTTAATAGGCCCATGGCCATCAGAAGCACGCAGATTAAGTTAGTAAATAAAATTTGTTTGAAAAACTAGGAAATCTACGAAAATAACAATGACAACCAAGGGTACCAGCAGAAAAGATACAACCCACCATCCAAACAGAGATCAACATGGCTTCTACGACTGCCGGACACAAAGGTAAATGGGAACCGCAACTAAATCTAATATAAAATGTCGGTGCTTAATGCAGAAAAAAGGCGTGCGATTTATTCAAAACATATGAAGCTTCAATCGTGTTTCTTCCTGCTCTGAATTAAATCGTATACTAAATGTTGAAGCCAATTATATAACCAGCAACTGTCTGAAAGGGTCTTTGCAAGACTAAAAGCCGACCGCGAATTATTGTTTTCTACATAAAAAAGTCTGATACAAAATACAATTTTAGACAGACATTTTGTAAGAACTAGAGCCAGACATTTGGCACACAACTATTAAATTGGCAAATTTCAAACCTCCTGAACATTTACCCTCACTTAATTGGTACGTTTGGAAGATACTTTCTTTCCACAGAACTTCAGGAAACGATCGAAAATGTATTTCCTCGATCATGTGTATTGGCTCTTATTTCAAATTTTTGTGTTTGAGTTGTGTGTTTGGAGTACGGTAGCGTATTTGCCGTTTTCATGTATTCGTGTTGATCTGTTGTAGTGTTGCTTGTGTTACAAGTGCAGTCTGGTGCTAGGGACCCAGTCGGGTAGCATTTGCTGTCGCCTTTTGCCTCAACTTCAAAGCAATTTTTGTATTGTCTGGACTTTGAAATAAACAAACAAACAATAAACAAGAAACGCACTTAACCCGGCTCAACCACAAGAAACATAAATACAAAAATGTCCTAACAAATTCGCTCAGAGGCACATATCTAGTGCTACAACAACCTTCTATGCAAGTTATCCATCGAGATTCTTTAATTAAAGACATTTGATGCCCAGCGTTGCGCAAAAGCAACAACTCAAGAGTTATTTATTTTCTCCCGTGCCACGTACGCCTCCATATATGTAGTGCCCTCTGCCGCATGAGAGCGGATGCCTGTGATCGGAGTGGAGGATTGAAATGCATTTTCACAACAAATTACTCGTGCTTCAAAACCAAAGCCGACAGTGGATGTGACGTATGATGGCGTTGACCATTGGCCTCAAAACTACAAGAAGAAAGACCGCCGCCAATATTACAAATTCGGTTATATCGTTATCTACTGCGCAAAATTAGAAATGCGCCTGGACCTTCTTTCATGTCGTTGACTTCTTTCATTCGTTCGACGTAAAAAAGTGCCGCCAATGCCCAATGTTGCTCCCGAGCAACGTTTCGAAAACATGCTTACGAAAAAAAGGCACTTGTTTTCCCGAGAAAAGATTTCTGTTATTTGGTATGTTTTGAAACCATGCCAGGCTTTGCAGGTCTCTAGTATTTCAAGTAAGCTTTGGACACGAAAAGCTTTAACGAGATAATTGTAGCAGTCGTACATCTCCTTATCAAGGATTTAACGCGTACTTTCATCCCTAACAACACCACAGCCAGAATAAAAAGAAGCATGCTTTCCAAATTCTCAAGAGGCATTGCTTTTTTTTAATTCTCGCTTTTGTTCCCACAACTACTAATACACATACCAGATTGACTATATAAATAGAACCGCATTTCACAGGAAGGGTCCTTAAGAATCGCTAAGAAAGTAGGAAGGTTTGTTGTTTTATCGGCATGTCGGAGCTTCTGAACGAACCTGTGAGAACGTTTTTGTGTCCTTAATATTGTTAATAAGTCGGTGGGTTTGTTTGAAGTGGGTTTTTCTTGTTTCCTTTTTCCCTCGTGTCCGGTATCCGTGGCTGCCAAGCGGGCTTCTGTTTAAATGGTGTGTTGGACTTCTGTGTAGGTGTGCTCGGTTGTCCTTGTTTTAGAGCGCAGCTCTAAGGCGCCCGTTTCCGGCTTAAGCGCCGTCGCCGTCGGCGGAACCGCGTGTTGCATTATGGGTAAATTTCTCCGCAAAATTTAGCGAAAATATTTCCCCCACTATATTTAGCGAAAAACCATTACCCGCAAATTTTCGCAAAAAAATTACCGCTAAATCTAGCGAAAAAATTTCCCCTCTAAGTTTAGCGGTAAGAATTCCCCGCTAAATTTAGCGAAAAAAAGTCCCCGCAAAATTTAACGGCAAATTTTTTCCCGCTAAATTTAGCTTAAACAATTTTCCCGCTAAATATCGCGGCAAAAAATTTCCCCACTAAATTTACCGGGGAATTTTTTCCGCTAAATTTAACGAAAATTTCACGCTAAATGGGACGAGAGGAGGAGGAGAGGGTACGGAGAGGGTGGAGGGGCATACCCTCCCCTTTGTACCCTTCCTTCTCCTCATCAAGAGCTGCGCTCTAATTCGGCATTACAGAGAATTGTAAAGACTCATTTTTTGTTAATATTTTCTTTATCAATTTTTTATTTCATTTTTTTTAATTTTCAAATACTGCTGCTTCCGTCCAAGGAATTGTGGCAGGGTATAAATAGATACAAATAAGTTGTCAAACACAGATTCTAAACAAAATCACTTGGAACACAAAGCAGAAACAAATACACTTACTTCGTTTCAGCTTATGCCTGGCGCTGCCGACGCTATGATCTAACGTGACCAATCTAGCAGCGTTAAAAACCCGAGTTACTGGGCTTTTTTTTGTGTTAATAATTGGTTCAGCGATGATAATACACGCACAGAAACACAACAATCATCATGATGGTGCGCCTTTGTCGCTATCTGGTTGATCACATCAGCTCGTAGGGTGGCTGCTCCTGGACTTGAAAAACGAAGTATAGCAGAATTTTGGTTAGCAATATCCCAAGAAAGCACATTCCATTTTATAACTGTTCCTCAAAAAAAAAAACTTAAAACTATTAATGCTTTGGTTAGTAATGTGAAATGATAAGTGGGGGCCTTCTGCGAGTGACGTATCCAGTAGAAAAAATAATTTATTCACCCATTCTCATTTTATAGTGACCCTTAATTAGGTGAAATATAAATCAAAGTCTGCATTTACGGGTTCTTTTTTTAACCAAACGAAAGCCGTTGGGGAAGCTGAGATACAGACACAGTTTTATATCCCTTAAAAATATACCTCACACTTTTGGTCTGTATCCGTTCCATCGACCTAATGCCTATTTGTGTGAATGCATCGCAAATAAGGTTAGCTTACTCTAAGATTTGATAAATGAGGGTTATGTAAGCCAAGAGCCGAGTATCTGAAGTTGCTGATTTTAATGTTCGTCTGACAAAGAATATTTTCGCAAGGCATTACCGGGAAGTACACTGATGTGTTTATCCCATCGGAGAGCAGGGCTGATCCAGAGACCCACGTATTTAAACTCGGTGACTCCAGTTAAAATTCGCTCGTTTAAACAGTAACAGTATAAACAAAGCTTTTCTTTTGTCACTCATGCTCATACAAAGACTTTTCTCATTGTTTATACACATCTGCCACGTAATGCACCACCTCACAACATTGTCTAAATCGTCCTTGAGCTTACCTGATCATTAAATCAATCAACCTCATTAACACAATCAACGGCGTAAAGACGAATTTTAGGAGAAATATCGTTAGGAATATAGGTAATAAGCAATTAGAAAAAAAGCGGTGCAAGTACAGATCCCTAGGGGACGCCAGAACCTACCGAAAGTGAGGAAGAAAATTCATTATTAAATTTTACATATTGCACGGTTACAGTTTGTAAGGTAAGCCTGTACCCAGTCAACTAAATATGATCGGTTTTAGGTAGTTTCTGGGAAGGCCTAGAAGCTTCACACTCGACACTTTATCGAACGTTTTTGCAAAGTCGATAAAATTGACATTACTTTGTTTTTCGTTTGTTCTTGTTGTTGTTGTTTTCGGTCCAGAGCAAATACGATACCATGAGCAATTTTGATCAGTTGAGTAGTAATCGAAAATCCTTGTCTAAAGCCATGTTGGCTTTTTGACAGTACATTATAGGTTTTCGAGAAATTCAAATCTATGTTTTATTTATAATGTGTCGAAATAGTTTGCAGAGAACATGGTAATAAAATAGACCGGTGATTGCAAGCTCCCGCTTATTTCAGTTTTACGTAAAGGTTTACTTCTAGCCACCATCCAGTCAATCGGCAAACGTGGATCTAGGTATAAGACTGAGTAAAAAATTCACTTTTCGCTTTAAATTTTGAATAAATTTGTGTTGCCTTCGAAGTATGATAAGACGATATCCGGTTGGAAGGTTCGTGCCTTTGCGGACGCGCATTTGTCCTAGTCTGGTCCAAGTATACTCGCACACACCGCCACTGATTCAGAAGCTCTTTGTCGTGGTGAAATTGCGAGGATAAAAGGGGACTATTTTTTCAGTCTTGCCCTCGCAAAAGCTTCATGACATAATTGTGGGATCGAATCCACCTGCCTGACGACGATCGAGCGCGGCTCGTGGATTGAACACGAGAACTGCGTTAGCGCCTCGGCTTTGGCTCGTAACAATCAATGCCTCGGCGGACACTAGGGTGATGGCAACGTTACTAGAACCACTCAGTTGGGAAACTGCCATAAAGGCTGCTCTGAAAAAGTGGCACCGATCCGTCCACGAGAACCGAGCTAATGGCGATCACAACGCCGCCAATTCTCCCGCAGCGGCCAGTCGAGGAACTGCACGTGACTTCCTTTTGATTGTAATCGGCCATTTTGGGCCAGAACAGATACTGTGGAAAGGGGCTTCGAGGTACCGCCCCCTTCTCCCAGGCGGACGCGCCGCCGATTACTACGAGGTTAATATGCGCCTAGCTCAGGACGCGCTACCTGAAATCACCGCTGAGGCACGGTTGTATAAAAACAATATTAATTGTACTGCAAAACTTGCAGACTAAAGATTTTAAAAAACAACACGCGCCCCCTGTTTTGTACTAATCTCTAAAAAACATTACTACAAAAAGAGTTTTTTTCGTTGGTTTTTACGCAAAAAACATGCTTTCTAAAAGCTCAAGGCTTTTAGTTAAGACAAATGATACAGAGTGGCGCTGTTGTCGCATTTAGCTCGGTCTCGGTGGACGCCAGCGGCCCAGGTTTCAACGGTGAGTTTCCCAACTGAGAGTTCTAGTAACGTTGGGTAGTGGCTTGTGTCCAACCATTGCAATGATTAGAATAGCCGAACTCTAAGAATGCCTGGAACTCGGCACGCGTTTTCTACTTTTCCGACCACAGCGCATGGCTATGATCAACGTTGGAGGCATAGGATAGGCATCCTGCCATGTGGCCGCTTGTTCTGGCTCCGAGTTGAACGGACGAACGATGCTCACATTTCTCGAATCCATTTGGCGACTGCCCATCGCCTAGAAGAAGAAAAACTAAGGCAAGTTTATTCAGTTATCAGCGTTAGGGAGTTATTCTAAGTAGTACGGGGCGTTCATAAAGTTCGTATTATCGGCACAAAAAAAATTTTTAAAAAGCGGAACAAAACAGGCATTAACATGAGCGCTCGTCCCTCTAGTTTCCGCATAGTGTACACATTGCGTGCTGTAGTAGCGCGGAACGCCGCTAGGGAGTCGAAACCAAAATGGCACCACACGTCGGTGCCAAGCAGATACAGTGATCCGTTTTTTTTTCCTTTTGAAGGGGAGCAATGCGAAGGATATTCATTACAATCTGGGAGCGTTGGTCTGGGACAATGTCCAAGTTTAGGAAAATGTGGTTAAATGGTGCTGACGCTTCCAGTGTGGCCAAAATAAGAGGAAAGCATTTTGAGGACGACGACCAAGTGATTACTGAAGTGGAACGATTCCTGAACACTCAAAACTAGGAGTTCTAAAACAATGGCCTCCGGCATGTGGTCTATTGCTGTCAAAAGTGCGTAACGTTTGGTGGCGAACATGTGAGAAAATCTCAACTCCTACTCGAATTTCATTGCTGAATCTCTATTCTTTCGTGACAATGATACGAACTTTATGAACGCCCCTCGTATTTAGAGAACGTATAAAAATCGTTTCATGAGCTCTTTAACCTTGTGTGTGTACTTCTGCTTTTAGTCTTAGAATAATGAACTTTTACCTGTATTTGAATGTTTGGTGGTGTACTCGAACACCGATGTTTCATCACGTTGAGATAAACTAGACGCATTGAGAATATAGGTATACTATATAAATTTAGCAATAACCTGAAAGGCACACCTTTAGTTTGTTAACGCAAAGGTTCCAAATATGATTAAGATTCTCACCAAATAATGAACAAACATATGGCATTCCTGAGAAGTCTCTTGTGCCTCAGGATCTCTGCAGGACCATGGGAAGTGAGCTGGACGTCCTTTTCTGACTTCTCTGCCAGCATGCTCATGGTAGACCTCATGTCCGGGACGGGTCTCCCGTTGAAGCGAAGAATTTTCTCGATGGCCTTCTGAGCCTGCTCTTCTCGCCGGGTGGCGACCAACCATCGAGGAGACTCCTGGACGACGCTGCGTGTTTGAAGGCAGAACGGTGAGACCGAAAACCCCGGTTACTGTAAGGACGTCCACAGCACCCCCTGCTAACTATACAAAAGTTGGAGGGTTTTACAAAATACCTAGCCCTAGGATGACGGTCCAGATTTTTTTAATTTTGCTCGTGCTTGATTTTATTACTTCCCCACGTTCCCTTCTTAAAGACAAGTTTAAGGGGTTCTTGAAAAAAACGAGTTAGAGCGGAATTCTGAGAGTATTTTTATCGCATGAATCCGAATATCACGTTCTTTTTCCCCGAAGATGTAACTAAACGCGAGAAAGAACGAAAAACCTCCAGACCAGTCGTCACGTCATACTAGGATATTTCGCCCACGAAGTGCGTGTCAATCGTGTGGGTAGCACGTACAATTGCAAGCTTTCGAGGTATATGCCCCCGCACTAACACTAAGTCGTGACGTCTTTTTTTTTTCTTACTTTTTTAAAATAGTAGGAGCTGAGGACGCACGAGAGGCATTGAAGAGGCGCTAAAGATGCACGAGAGCGCAGATTCCGAAAACTCTGGCTATGACTCCACGTTCCGGGAAGGACGGGCCGGAGCAGTACATTGAGAATAATTTTCTACAGCCTCCGTGCACCAAACTGAAATATAATCTCGATATTCGTTATGCTTGAGGCCAATTAAAGACGATTTAAGTGTTCTTCTTCACATACAGAACAGCCTCACGTTCCCTTTAATAAATATTCTACAAGATAATTCCATTCACCTCTCCCATTAATAAAACAATATTGGTTTGGAAAAATCTCTTTATATGGACGACAAAGGGAGCAGGGTGTTCGTACTCTTTACAAAAATATATATATATATATATATATATATATATATATATATATATATATATATATATATATATATATATATATATATATATATATATATATATATATATATATAATATATATATATATATATATATATATATATATATATATATATGTTTGTGTTTGCGGCCCATCGTCGTGAACTGAAAGAAAACTCGCGCTGGCGCGCAACGTGCGCGCGAGCCACTGTGGCTCGGGGCTCGGCAGTCGGTTGGCTGCCACCAGAAAGTAAAGGTGTGTTTTTCTGAGATCTGCCTCGTTGGTCCTTCTTGCGGTGAGCAGTCCTGCGTCGCGCGATGACAGCGCAGCGGAGGTTGGTTGCACTCTTCTCCACGGGGCGCGGTGCCGTCGGGGCGGAGATGCGCTCCGATAACAAAACGAAACTAAAACCCGTCGAATTTGTACGGTTTTTTAGAACCCGTAAAATGCTTCGCGTGCCTTCTATCATTCTGCATTTTGATTTGTTGATGACGCTGAGCAATTTTCTAACTGAAACCATGCCCTTCAAGCACAATATTAAAAAAGTTAATTACGCAAAAATATTTTAACAATCTTGAATTATCTCGGACTTTAATAATTTTCCTAAATAGGCCCCCTGGCCCAGGACCAAAACGACACAAGCCTTTTGTTGGTTGCGACGCGTGTAGTTTTCACCAATATCGAATTTGTCCAGCTTTCGTGAAGAACACCCTGCATATATACATGTATATATATGGGAGTGACTCGTCAATCTTCACACCTGCCCGATTTCGTTCCTGCGGTTATCATCGTACCAGCGCGTGATCATGTCATAACTATACTGCGTGGTGGTCGTAAGGACCCCAGCATAGCAGTGGTACGGCACTGGCTATATTTCTTATCTACAGATAAGACACCAGACGGCCCACTGGAGCTGGCCAACTTACCACTGTCTAAAGAAACAAACAACACAATTGTGGAACGACTTAGTAAAGACGTCAGTACGTTATGGCCGCCTTACTTGAGTCAATTGAAAAAAGGGGTTGCACCCGGTCCGTCGCACTCTCCAGTTGAAAGAGATACCGATGGAAAACAAAAAGTAGCGATGATTGCTGTCTGATTCAAGAAATAATTGAAATTAAAACACTGAGCAATGTAAGAAATAGCAGTACAAAATAAGCAGTTCTATTTTATATTATTTTTCTACGGAAATTGATGTTTGGTTTATAAGTACTTTTAATGACGTTCCGCGATGAATGCTCGACAATGTATAGATATGAAAAGGAAGTTCATCCGGGGTTTCCCCAAAAATTAAAATCAGGGGGTGTCTAATTTTTAGGGGGGGGGGAGAGGGGGGAGGGGGGGGGGGGGCACTGAGAATAGAGGAGTCGTTGCGAATTAAGGGGGTGCCTTCAGAAAAACAAGGAAGGTGTACAGCCTCCTCCCCCTCCCCCCTAGGGGGTGTGTAGGGAAATGACTGAGTTCATCTACGGTCTACAGCTTTTGCAGCCACTTTGCATAGCAATAGATTTCACATCAGCGACACCAGCAGGAAACGCAGTTTTTAAGTTCGGTCCACCAGACCGTGTTTTGGTTTCGAATCTTTTTGGAACGGGACTCACAAAATGAAGGGCACGAGGATGAAGCCGCTGAGTCCCGCGACGAGCTGGAGTAATTTCCAGTTGTGGAGCAGGTAGGCGACTCCGGGCAGCAGAAGCGTCGGCAGCGTGAAGCCCAGCGAGAAGCCCACGTTCAGCAGCATACGGTGACGCGGCTCCACAATCTCCGTGACTGCGACATCCACGTCAGTCGTGAGGCACCATTCATGGCAAGACTCGACCATTGCGGCCGGGGTGATTGCTCATACCGCCAATGAGTTAAAAAAGCAGTGGGGACTAGATGATCGGGAAGAGTGATTTCCGATTGATGTTCTGTTGTCCTCAGACAGCACAAAATGTCCGAGTGTTTCGCGTATTTAGAATGTGCAATAGTAACATTTTCCACAACTGCCAGGTTCATAGAGACAGACCTGTTCAGATGCATCCTCCATATACGGCACCCATGTCCTCAAGTAGTAGAGTGACTTCTTACGCTAGCGCCACACTTTGTATTTACCCACGTTACACCGACTTCGTACGAGTGTGAACAGACTCCTGCCACGCTTCCTCGACCGAAAACACGGAAGCAGGTAACACAAGTGACTCTTGAAACAACATTTGAAGCCTTACCTGTAGTTACCTGTGTCCCGTAAGGACATTATGAGTACGCTGTGCCACCGCGGACTTCCTTGGTTCTCAATGAGTCATATGGTTTTTTCCGCTTGGTCCCCAAGCAAGACATACAGTTACCCTGAATGTGGCAGCTCTTAACGGCTTTTCCAACGTCATGAATAGTTTACTTAATATTAAGTCTCACAAGTGCCCTTACGTCCTCCGCAGTCCTTGACGTGATTCCAAAATACTTATATTTTTTGTTCAATTAGCATTTTAATGGATCCTATACATAGGCGATGACTTCTAAGCTAGACATACTTTTAAAAGGGCAAAAATAATAAACAAAATTACACCTTTGGTGTCACGTTATCCACCGTGTTTAACGTCAAGAAGCGAGAATGCGTTTGCCAAAAAGTGATACATCAAAATTATTCAAGTTTTACAGTTTGAAGAGGAATGAAGTACGCCTCAAATATATTCTTATTATGCCTTGATATTCTCTTTGCAGTGAAAGTACACTTTAATATATCTTTAGTGTACCTTTGTTGAGCGCACTTGGCACGGATTTGTAAATTCTGCTGCTGCGCCGACCCAGTTCAGCAACTGCAGTGTACGAGCTCAAAAGTATATTTTAATATGTTAATATTAGCGAACTCTGCAGGTTTTAAGCATACTATTCTGTGGAAGAAAGGCGAACGTAATATGCTTAAAGTAGAGCATCGCACGAGCCACTTTTCCGTGTCCCGGCCCGGCGCGAGTCGGCGCGGGCACGGCGTCATGATAACTTAGCCACTATAGCACGGCCCAAGTGTTTGAAACCGAGCCGAGGAGCGTCAAGAAGGCCAGCAACTTCTATGTTACCCGGCCCGGCTCCGCCCACCACCTTTATAAACATGCCCGGGGGCCAAGCCCGAATTCAATCTAATGTTGTTTAACCTTCGCCGCGTGTTGAGTAAAGAGGGTATTAGGCAACGTAATTTTATGCACTTAACGCAACCCTTAGAGGTTAACTGCTAGTACGCAACTTTTTCCTTGTATATCATTATCTGACGGAGCTACCAATAACACCTGTGAATTAATCTAGTCTAGTCAAATTGCGATACCGAAGAGTTATATTAGCCTGATAAATTAAAATAACGAGAGGTGACTACATAAATTGTTCGGCCTATATAAAACTAAATTACAGAGAACTATTTTCAGAACTTTAGGAGAATCAGTCGTACGGTACGGAATCACGATGTATGGTAATTGTTCGGAGTACAAAAAATAGAGAATTGATAGAATCCTAATACACATTGTAAACAATATTTCGTACGGATCAGTATACGAAAACTTGGGCACCAAAGAAAAAATTGCATGCGCTTCAAATATTGTAATTTAATTAGTTTCATAAAGATGCGATAAAACATGCAATTATTATAGCTGCGCACCTTTAAACAAGAGGTGAAAAAAGAAACTTACGACGTACAGAACGGTTCAAGGTTCCTATTATACAAACCAATTATGAAAAATAATTAAAATGACCCTACGTTCCTTCATTATTCAACACTTTTCCAGGGTCTTTGATAAATTTAACATCCTTCCTTGCGGTAAAACAGAATTTAAGACAATGGTACCTCATGCCCTCGCAATGAGCATTAAATAATAACCTCAACGCGAATTGTGGACTACTTATGCTGAGTTTTTGTTTTTCCAGTGTTTAATTATGTTACCGTTGTTCGTAGGCTGCCTAGTCCCAATACAAGCATCTCCGCTTTCATGGATCAGCACGCTTCCTTGTGTATTTTCCAAGGATAATAAAGGCATTAATATTATTAGCATTATGTAAAAAAAACTGCAACTACCACCTCGATTTCTTATCGACAATACGAGCAGAACGATAAAACTTAGGTTGGGGCTAGTTGGTAGATATCGATTAAAAGGTTAAAAGGAGCGAACTTAAACAGGACGAAACAAAAACCTGTATGACACGGACAAGCACCAACATCAAACTGATTTAATTTTTGTGTTACATTAAATCAGTTAAATGTTGGTGCTTGTCCGTGTCGTACGCGTGTGTTTTTAGTCCTGTTTCAGTTCGCGCCTTTTAACTTTTTTAGTCGAGCTGAACGGCATTAACAGACGTCAGATGAACTATTTACACACTGAGTTTATTGACAAATAGTTTTGTACAAGTAAACAATATTTCTTCCGAGGCCAACACGCTTAAAAATATATTGTGTTTACATATTCTGCAGAATTTCTAGGGAGCAAGGGAACCAAATAAAAGTGACCCAAATATTTTATATGTGGATTTAAAAGCTACACGTTTTTGTGGAAGAAGAAAAGGCTATTTAATGAATCTGGAATACATAGAACCTTCTTGGCAACAAAAAAAAAAGACCTGAAATATTTTGCTCTAAGACTTCCATCATTTCAGCAGATTACCGATGTTTTCAAACGACTCGCCGGCATGGAGGTAGCTGTGTAACCCATTGTCATTAAGGTCCGGGTCAAGGTCGTCGTCCCAGTCTTGAAACCCGCCTGGTGCCTCCGTTTTGGTGACTTCGCACTGACGCATTCGTCGCCACCTCTCTCGCGTTCAGAAGAAACCGCGGTTGCGCCGTCCATCATTTTTTTATAACTGTGCTGTACATCACGCCCCTCTCTGATTCTTCCATACACGGCAACCAGTTGTTATAGCGGTGTGTTCAGCCCCACAGTTTGAGCCTAGAAAGCGACGTTATCGGATTTGTTTGAGTGTTGTGATGCCCAAGAAAGAATATGCAAAATATTCTAGAGTCCGACTGACGCACTTATAGGAGCAATGCAATCGAGAATTCCGAGGTTTGCAAAGCAGCAGAGACATATGGTACCTATCAATAGCATCGTGCTATGCCTGGCGTGTGTTAATCCACCCATCACAGTATGCCGTGATTTTTCTCAAAATAATTTATAACAGGTACAGCCGGCAGCAGAAGCTTGTAGGGCAAGGGAGCGCCAGCTGAAAAGACTGACTGCGCTTTCTGACGGCGCGGCGCGTTTCCGCTCTCCAGGCACGCACTTTGTGCGCTTCCTTTCGTGTTCGCAGTATTCTTTTTTTTTAGCTCCCTTCCGTCCGATGCCCTTAGATAACAGGAACTAGCGCAAAGTGACGCGAAATGTTATCCGTAGCGTGCGAGCTCCGACACCCATCACGGTGGCTGAGACAGACGCGCGGCATGACGGCTGACAAAGCGGCACCTTGCGCCGGTCCAGGTTATCTATGGAGCGCGTGGGACGGAAGCGAATAAACGAGACATCAAACCGAGCGCGAAAGGAAGTGCATTCTCGAAGCTTGAATCTTGAGAGCGGCCGCGCGCCGTCAGAAGGCGCAACCAGAATTTCGGGCTGGCGCTCCCGCGCGCCCCAAACTTCTGCTTCAACTGTAGATAATCCCGTTTCATTTCTCCACCAAGTAAAAAAATCAACCAGACCGCTTTGGTGGGTTGTGGTGTTTCCTGGTGTGAATACCGCACTTCCATGATGTGTCCTCTTGTGTACACAAAGCAGCCTTGTGTGTTTTGGTGTGCACCCACGTTAGACCATTATGTCCTGGTGTGTCCATTAGCCCAAGTTAGTATGTTTGGTGTGCACAGTACACCAGCTAGTGTATTCCAATGTCCAATCAGTCGAGCTTAGTCTGTTTTGATGTGCACATCACACCAGTCTAGTGTATCCAGACATGCACAAGAGAGCAGCTTAGTGTGTTTTGGTGTGCACACCACACCATCTAGTGTACCAGGGTGTGCACATAAGACAAGCTTAGTGTGTATCAGCGTGGAAATAACACCAGATAGTCTGTCCCGATGTGCACATCAGACCAGCTTGGTGTGTTTTGGACTACACACTTATTTGTGTGTTGGTCAGTTACCCCAGCCGCGAAACGGGGGCGGAGTACAGAGATTTTACGAAGAGGGGCTTCGCTCTCTGCGTTTTGTAAACGCAGGGTTTCCCCTAACAGCTTTAGCCTTGGTTTTATTTTAGGAATAATTTGGACCCTTGCATCAGTGGTAACAAGGATTAATATAGCACCGCCCCGCCAACGTACTGTAATTTTAATAGAACAAGACAGAAAGTGCACTGTCTCACGTTGCTCAGTTAACTCGGACATTAATGGAGCTAAACTTGCCTAGAAAAACAATGTCTTTATACATTGCTTGTTTTTCTTTCTATATAGTAACAGCGTTAAAACATTTTTATATATATGTTTTAATGGTGATAATTTCCGAAGGCGAGAATTCCGAGCTCAAATCTTTATCGTTGGCAGTTGCTCCTGGTGAGCAAGCGTTCATGTAGCCGAGTGTGCAGGCGGAGTGCTCGCGCTTACAGCCTAGTACCGGGAATTGCCACGTATGTGATTAACATGGCGAAAAGATGGGAATAAAAATTAGAACAAAACACAAGGCAAATGAAAGCAAAAGTATAAACCACTTGAAAACGTTATAAGAGCAGAGCTACACTTCGAGGGGAAATGAATCGGCGACATGAGATCATTAGGGCGCATGCCATTTCTAGTGCTCTGGGACATGAAAACGGGGTCACGCAGCCGATAGCATGTGGGACGCCTGAAGTCAGTCGCGTACCGCATGCAGCCCGCGATCCACGTGTTTGAGATTTCTGTACAAGTGTGTTCCGGTGTCCAACATAGGCCAGCTTAGCGGTTAAAAAACGCGAATTTAAAAGACGGTTATAAAATGAAGACGCAATATTTCGCCGTAATACTTAGGAATCAACGTCTTTGTGGTTTTAATGAATATAAGAAACTAAACATCCGGCAGATCTATTTCCTTTCTGAGCCCTTTAATACAAGGGTGAAAAAAATAAAAATCACAAACATTTTGCGCGCATGCACGCCCTCACAGATACGCGCTTACACATGCAGAAGCACAGGGGCGCGCCCACGCACACGGCCGCACGCGAGCGCACAAACACATACACGGGCACAAACACACACACACACACACACACACACCCGCGCACAGATGCACGCGTGCACGCGCGTACATGCAAACGCACGCACACACAAGCACACGAACGCACGCATAGACGCACCACGGCCGCACGCGCGCACACACACACACACACACACAAGAAATGCATTTGAAATCGCCCGTAAGACGATATCGGAACTATACTACATGTAGTTTTGGTTTCTCTTCTTCAGCAACGTTAGCGTGGCGTCACCCATCTTAAAGGGGCCCTCCGATAATTTTTCAACTGGTTTGAAATTCGCTCTAAGACGGACCTCATCGGACGTAGGAACAGGGAGAAGAAAAATTGTGTTCCCGGAATTTCAAATTATTTTGGGAGCTATAAGCGATAGGTTCGTGGACGCAGCGCCGCTGACGAGCGTGCATCGTGGCTCGTGGCCCTCGTGGCTAAAGAACCGCATCGTACGCAAATTCAGGCTCCGAACGCTATCGGCGTTACCAATGGACCCGGGCTATAGATACTGGGAGTCGGCGAACCCATCGCGCTCCGGTGTGTAGAACGATGTTCGCCGTCCACTTCGCCGCGCCCCTTCAATAGAATCCAGCGCGGGAGGGATTCAAGCGGCGATTCAGGGCTGAGAGTTCCACACTGAGAGGTCCGAAAAACAAAATGCGGGGATGTAAAGTCCAAATAATTATTTACTTTCTTCCAAATGTCACACAAAAGTCCGCGAAAAAAAGAAAAGATATCACAATGTCGCGTCTGTTAAAGCGTCCGCCGGCAGGATTCGACGGATTTCATGCACTCGCGTTTCGCAGCGGTCTTCAACGCTAATTTACGTATAACATCGAAGGAAGCGGGTGATCCCTAAATTACGTCGTTTACGCGTTCGAAATTTCTAGCGCACTCCAAATAACCAATCCGGGCTTCAACTTTGATTTTCATCGCACACCGCTTCTACATTTGGCATTTGTTGTTTCGAGCGGGAACGGCGGCTGCATGCCGGCGAGATACGACTATAATCAGTTACCAGTTAAGAAAAGTTTTCGAGGGAAAGCGAAGGCTGAAGCTAGACGGAACGCCGAGAGAGGAGGAGGTTTCCTCTCTCTTCTCCATCATTCCGTTTGCTTCCTCCTCCCCAGCCCTCCTTTCATTCGAATACTTTTCTAACCTGTATCTTACTATAGCCCATGATCATTCATAGCTCCTACACGAGGTCGTCCTGAATTTTAGTCAAACTCTACCTTTGATTCGTCATCGAGCTTCAGGCTTTGGCTGGCACCCCATGAAAGCGCCACTTCGGCCCGTTAGGTCATATACAAAACTTATCGGGGTAGCGTGTAGAGCCGTCCACGTACTTCACGAGCATCGAACGACTAAACGCCTGCCAAAGGCATGCTGCGTGTGTTTGAGGCTTGTCGCTGTCGTTTGTTTCTGTTTGTCGTTCTAGATGGACTCGGGCATAACAGATGCATGCAGCTATAAGTCGGCACTGGTGTTTGTCTGTCCTGTTTTACTTTTTCGTGTCGTTGCACCGTCAGCCATTGTAATGGTGCACCAACTCGCCCAATCGTCTAAGTTATTGGAATTTACTAAAGCTCCCTTGCAATCGTTTGTTTCGGTAGAAACACTGAGCGCTTATTTTGGGTGCCTTACAAAAATACTGTTTCGCAATATGACACGTTTTGCAGCGTCTGTTGACGAAGAGACGAGCAGTTCGGTCGGTTGGATCCCCGATCTTGCATGTTTCTCTATGGAAGAGCGCGAGCACTAGCGTTCGGTTCTGTAATAACTATCGAGTGATGTTCGTTAAAGACACCGTAGATCAGCAGTGGTGCCGCACCGACTCAATTGTTCCTATGCAGTGTTGCACCAGTTCGTCATGTCTAAAAGGGAGACCGACCTTGCGCTGTATAAATATTCAAGATATTCTAGAAACATAGAGTCTTTCGTAATTTAAACGTTCTGCGAAGGCATATTTCGTTCAGATAAAACTCCGTACAGTTAAAACATTAGCTTAAAAATATCAAATAAAACATAGGGGGAGTCTACACTTGTTTATCTAATTGTAGATACTCTTCTACGTGTGAGAGAAAGGTTGTCCATTACATACTCTCGAGTTGTATTCAGTGGCGCTCTCTTCAACCACGTAACGGTTGAAGATCGATTAACTTCAAAAAAGCACCTTTCCACGATATCATGTTTTATGTTTGTAATGTGGTTTTTAGGTGGTTACTAAACGCTTTTTTCGGTCCAGAGAGGACTACGGTCTTTATTCTCATCTCTTCCGGGTAACCAGAAATGTAGGCATAATGAGAAGAACGGCGCACAAGGGTGAAGACACAGAAAAGAAACAAGCAAGACACGTAAAAGCGCTGTTTGCCTTCCCTTCGTGTTCTGTGTCTTCGTCCTCGCGACCCGTTTCTTTCGCTGTGCCTACTGTCCACGGACTCGCCAAGTGTACTATCCTACAACAGAGGAGTGTATTTTGTGTTTGCGTATCTGTGTGTGTGTGAGCCTATTAAGAAGGGGGGGGGGACTCACATAGAGCTGCAGCGGTCGTCTGAATGCCGGCGATGCAGACGGACGCGAAGAACCGTAGGCTGTTGTACCAGGATGCTGAGGGAGACGCGGCCGCCGCGCAGCCGAACACGATGTACACGAAGGTCGCCGTGAAGAACATGAAGCGTCGCCCGAACCTGCAGCATCCAGGGAAAGAACCGAGAGCGTGCTCTTTGTGACGAGCAAACATAAAACCGCTGAGGGAGGGGAGGGGGGGTCAAAATGAAGCTTCTAGCGCTTAGGGACCTAGAAGACACCTAGCGGACAAAGCCTGACGCATGACGTCATCGTTCGTCAACAATAGTAAATCCATGAAGCGCCGCCTGGCTCGCGTCAGCTTCACCGCCATTACATTGTGCAGCGCCTCACAGCCGGGTATTGAGTCAACACCCCGCTGTGCCTGCATATAGCGCGATCGATTATTCGAGCAGACAAACCTGCTCGCTGTATGGTATGCGAAGTGGAAGTTTGTCTACTTCTTGAACTGGGGTTGCGGTGATCTCATAGCGCCGAGCCCTTATTGGCTGATTGAAAGAAGAAAAATACAGTGGGCAGACCTCAGGGCAGGCTAGCATTGATGTCTATCTTCTCAATCAAAGTCAATCGGTGCTCGGTGTCGTTCTGACGTTATCGCAACTCTTGCAGAAGAAGAGCCGACTTGCTCTCCGCATAGACCCCGGAAAGTTCGTAGACGGCCTGAATAGGGAGTTTTCGTAGACCGCGTTTCTCCCCCTCCCCCCCCCCCCAGAGCCTCCGCAAACGAAGAAGCTGTTGCTGCGCATGCGCGCCGATAGCCTTGACTGTAGAGTTCTGGGTATCGTAGCGGGTTGCGGAGAGCGTTGCGGGGCTTTGAAAACGATCTACGAAAACTCCCTAATAACGCGACTACCAGTTACGGCGGGCTGAGGATGCTCATCGTGGACAGAGTACGGATGAGGCACGGAAGTGGAATCGAGAGCGGAAGCAAAATGGCGCAAAAATCCTCAGAATCGTGGTCAGGAGCTGCCGCTGAAAACGACAACGACGTCACAATGACAGCGAATTACCCGAGTGCCGAGCTGCTATCACTGTGACATATGTTACGGGATAGCGTAAATGCTCTCAGATTTTTTTTAGAGCGCAGCTCGTGGGCATTCATTTTAGTGTTTCGCGGCGTTGCGTCGCCGTCGGCGTCGGCGTAACTGCCATAAATCTAGCGAGAAAATTGGCGTCACGAGACCTGAACACCTATTTAATTCCCGCTAAATTTAGCGGGGAAAATGACGTCACATGACTTGGTGTCACGTCACCTATTAACAAATTAAGTGTCTCCGCTAGATTTAGCGGGAAATTGACATCACCTGACGTCAAGAGCAGTTCAATTCCCCGCTAAATCTGGCGGGAAAATTGACGTCACGGTGACCTCAACACCAATTCAGTTTTCCCGGTAAATGGGGGAAATGAGCGTCACATGATTTAATGTCGCGTCACCTATAAACGAATTCAGTTTCTCCGATAGATGTCGCGGGAAAATGGACGTCACATGACCCTCAGCAGCAATTCAATTCCCAGTTAAATTTAGTGTGAGAACAGGAATTCAATTCCCCGCTAAATTTAGTGGGGAATTGAATTCCTGTTGAGGTCACGTGGCATCAATTTTTCAGATAAATTTAGCGGGGGAAACTGTGAGAGGAGGGGAGGGCGATGGAGGAGAAGCAGGGAGGAGTAGTGGAGGAGTGAGGAGGGGAGGGGAGGAAGGAAAGGAGGAGGAAAGAATGGGAGGGGAGGGAATAGAGGGAGGGGAGATGAGGAGGAGGAGGAGGGGAGAGGAGGATGGAAGAAGGAGGGGGGATGAGGAGGAAAGCAGGAGGAGAAAGGAGGAGGAGAGAAGGAGAAGGTGGAGGGGGAGGAGTGGGAGGAGCGAGAAGAGGAGGGGCATACCCTTTCCTTCCGTACCCCTCCTCCTCGTCCTCAAGAGCTAAGCTCTTATTTCGCGTTCCAGAGATTTGTAAACGTCTTTCATTTTTTAATTACCTTTTTGCAAAAATGTGTTACTCAAGAGAGTGCATTTTTTAATGAATCGCTTACTGTTTTTGTCCGATCGGTACTGGAAGAACCGAATATTTCCACGAGTCATATTGAATGCGCCGAATTGAGCTTTAAAACTTGGGTTTGGACGAGTTAGTTCATTCTGAATAGCGCCTGTCGTCATTGTGTTTTGTTCTGTGTAAACACACTCAGTACGAAGCTCCCATATAATATGTTCTAAGAACTTGGAATCAGTGGAATATTAAAGGTGTATATTTTTAACGATTTCTGGACTCATGCATTAGAACCAAGCTTGGGATCCTTGCTCTAACTCCGTTGCGCCATAAAAAGTACCTCAGCCTCGGTAAGGCTTACACAATCCATCTTAAAAATTCGTTTGTGATTACATACTGACCTGTCTTCTAAAACTGATATTCAATATAGTGAATAAACACCCACGTACTATAATTATATAATATCACCTACAGATAGCTAAGAAATGTTTCAGGGATAATACTCATGCCCATTTTCTGGGATAAAAAGTGCAAACCTTGGTTTACTATTTATTATCGGTGATATGTAAAGAAAGAAAACGAATACGCGGTTTGTCGAACACCATTGTAAACCCAGATTATATGTATGCCCCTACGGCCAATGCTATAAACAGTATTCGTATGGGACAAGGTTACAGTCTATCTAAAAAAGTGGAAGTGCGACTTACCTGTCCGAGAGCCTTCCTATGATTAGTGCTCCCACGAGGGAGCCGAGGAAGACGACGCTCTGCATCAGGGAGCGCTGCCAGTCGTTGCTGCACACCAGATCCCACTAGAAAGGAGATTTTTGTTTCTGGCAATTTAGTCGGTGCCACAATGGACACCTCAGTGATGTCCGCACGCGCAGGCACTATGTCGCTAACAGAGGAACGGGAATCTACGAGTGTCGTTCAAGATTATCCGCTACTCTTGTTCATCTTAAATCGCTGAATAAGTGCTGCATGAAGAAAATTGTAGAGGACGTTAACGTAAGCCTCTTAGATATCTCGCGTTCGAAAGAAGTATTGCACGCAGCCGCAGCAGTTCTAGCTCTCATGGCGGTGAGTGGTGACTTCCGCAGTGGTGGCTCTGTGGTGCATGAACTGGTGCTCTTTTTTGTCGTAGAAAAGAAAAGCTACATCTAAAACATTTCTCAAAAGTATGGGGAACAAATAATATCAATGCGAATAAGGTCAACAGTTTGCGAAGGACGACAGCCGGTCACGCAGTTAAGCCGCACGCCACATTCGTCCGACAGCAGCCCCACGCACTTCATTTCTACGCTAAGATACTCGGGGAGCTGCCGAAGCAATGGCAGTAGTGCCAGACGTGCGATGGGAAAGCCTTCAGACACTGAGATTGTTTCGTGCTTGTTGGATTCATAATTGCTTCTGTAGGAAAAAATTCGCAGTCAACTTTGAAGGGCATTTGTAGTAAAGTACGTTGCTAGGCTAATTCGCTACATTTTTATACAAATAAACTAGCGCAAATAAACCAAGCAACTATTTTATTTTTAGAGGAATGATAACTGGTTCATGGTGCCGAGTCTTGTGAATGTGGGGTGCACTCTAAAAAGAATTCTGGGTGGTTCAATTTTCTGCTGAACACGGACACAGTCAATCGAGAAAATCATAGTGAGTTCTTAGCGAATCACGAAGCTTAGATTGCGATTAGATTTGAACGATGCGATATGAAGAGAGATTTTGATTGGGGAGGAGGGGAATTCAAAGTTTAATGTTAAGCCACATTTTGAAGGGGCTTTGTTGTCTGTACTCCCGCAATCCTGTAAGTAAAAATAAATGCCGAATAAACTGAATCTTGTCTAATTTGACAGTCAGGAAGTGAAATATCATGCTCATTACCACGGCCAGTATGCACCTAACCTTCTTTTTTGTTTTGATTATTCCTATTTTAAGCTTCGTCATTGGCCGGGATCCTTCTATCGTTTGCCATGACTGCGCTGAATCCGCATTTCGGACGTAAGCGAACTCAGTCCCTTTTAGAGTGTACACGGCGAAGACCAGCATTTGTGTGTCAGGCAGGCTGGAGGAAAACGCTCATATGTATTAGATATCGCACTTATTTGTAGCAATCTACGTATTTTTATCAACTATGCGAGAACCAAATGCGTCGTCTCGCGTTACAGATTCGTTATCGTCTGCGACCAGGGAGGTCGATCAAATATGCTGGATTTTCTGACAGCGACGGCGTCGAGCGTTGTTGTTGTGCGGGTGGTCAAAGTGCGCTTTCGCCAGGTTCATTTTAGCAGACACGGGCGATTGTATTTCACGGACACCCAGTCATTTTTTTTTTGCACGGCTCTTGATAATAATTAAATATGAGTAAATCCAATTGTTTTCATTTTTCTCCTAGTTGCTTAAATCGTGTAGTTCTCATGAACTAGATGGTAGCTTTCGAAACCCAAGAGATTATAAGAAATATTTTCAGGAATGTATACCATAATTATCACAGAGGCAACTCAAATTGT
>JAZHYW010024018.1:0-11598 GCA_037355805.1 Ixodes ricinus
CAACATGCTTGCACGTGTGCGCGCCAGGGGTCAAGCCTAACTTGTCCAGGACCCTTTCAATGCCCTTTGGGCCTGCGTTGTACTCTACGACAGCCAGGGCTCCAGCTGTCTCGACAGTCTTCAAGGACGAAAACTCCGTCTTGGGGCATCTCTTCCATACCAAGGCGTTGAACGACTCGTTAGTGTTCTGTGTCTGCATCCTCGAGCAGCGTGCCAGGAGGTCTGCCTTGGCCAACCTATTGTAGAGGGGCACAAGTTCTTTAGCAATGTCCCTGCTGAACAGAGGACGGTGGGGCTTCGCAACGGACGGTTTCCCAGCGCTGAGCAGGGCCTGATGCCTGTTGTAGTGGCACCAGGACTGCTCACCTTGTGGGCAGGCAAGATGGCAGGGCTTTTGATCCGTCGAGTACGAGTGTAGAAGGCTGGCGAACACTGAACGCTGCATCTTTCGGACGTCTGGAGCACTTTCCTTCAGAGCTGCTGCATAGTATGCCGTTAGTTTTTTCGCAGCTGCTACTGTCAGCTTCCCCCTGCCTCCCAAACCCTTCTTGGCTTTCTTCAGCTTGTCAATACCAGCAAAAACACGCTTCGCTACATGGTTAATGCAGTCTTCCTTGGTGACCTGCTTGTCATAAAGGTCAAGCTTGGCAACATGCAAGAAGGCCTTGCTGTCTCCGTCGCACAGTACCGTCGTGTACTGCATGTTGTGGAGCTCTGCTGAGCGGCTGAAGATAACACCAGCGGCCTCCACTTCCATCGCGTTGGACGAGCCATGAAAATTCTTCTGGCATACCTCTGCGTGGGTCTCCATCCACTCTTCATACTTCTCTTCAGCTGGTTTGGGCCCCAGGCTGCAGCCATGGCAGTAATTGCTCTGAACAGCGAAGTCGAGCACAAGACCAGAGTCAAGATCAATTGCGGCGCCCAGACCGAAGTGCGAAGTGTGGCCTCGCTTGTGCCATGTGCCATCGAAGCTGACTGCTACGTCCACCAACTCGTCACTGTCACCTGCTCCCTTCTCTTTTCTAACCGCTTGAGCGGCTTCACGCATCACGTCACGCGCGGCGTCCATCGCAGCGCGGTGCACCTTGCGGGAAATCCCCTGGAAAGTCTTCAGGTGCATAGGTTGCGGAGCGTTCATTCCGCCGAAGAAATTCGACAACTTCGTAAAGTTAATTCCGCAACTACGGCTAACCACAGCGAGGCGAACGGGTAGTTCGGGTTGGCGGCTCGACTTCATGATCGGCGAGTGCGCAGCTTTCGCGACGTCTCCGCACCGATCGCACACCACAACAAACTGAAGATTAGCACCAGATCCAGTCTCTTTCAGTTCAAGGGACTGGTCGCGGCACTCGGGGCATAAAAGCGGCGCTATCAAGTCTTTCATCGCCGACACACAGACGAAACGGTAACCATTGAGCTGTTCTGCGTCGTCACTGGCGTCATTCGTCGCGGTTTCCGATGTGTCGTCGCACTGCTGTAGCAACGCTACCTTCCGCTCAAAAGCAGTCAGTGTGGTCGCAACATCGCTGACTGAAGCACTTGAAATTTCCGAAGTCAAAGCAAAAGCTCCAGCGGCACTGTCGGCAGTCGAAGACACCGTGGCCGTCGGTCGCGGTGGGCTCGAGTCGGCCACGCACGGCGGTCGATCGTCAAGCGCAGTCGGTCGCCCAGTGCTGCGTCGGCCTCTTGGCTTCGAGAACCGATTTCGCTTTCCGAACGAAAACTTCGTAGCGGGCATTTTGCGACGAAAGCAATGCTGACTCAAAGCATCAAAAAGATAGCACGCAGATCCATCGTCGGGGAGAGTCAAACGAGGTCTAGCGCAAGATTGACAGGCCTCGCGCCGCGGGACGCGCGAAGTGTCACATGTTGCAATTCCACCAACCACAGCCCGAGTTTCGGTTTTCTGGCCAATCAGGGTGCGTCATTGCTTGATTTTTTCATTTGTATTATCAGCTTTTGACCACTTGTGGTCGAAGTCTCGATAGCAGCGCGCATGCACGTTGGAAAGAGAAAGAAATGCAGTTTTCAACGAGGGTAAATGCTCCGCGGTAGGCCTATTCCTCTCGCCGCGCGAACGCTTTGAAAATGGCGTTTGTGGAAAGTTTCCTGGGGTCCGAGGTGCTGCGCGGATGCCGCCGGTGTGCAATTAAACGCGAATTTCTGCGTTTTTACGGCACAGACGTGAAAGATATTTTGCAAATAGATTCTTTATTAGTTTTAGAACACGAAACTGAAATAATCTGGAAAGCCGCTTTTCGGCCGAAAACCGCGATTTCTTGCACCGTGTCCCCCTTAAAGGGATGGCTGTGCCCCTTATTGAAATTCGCAAAAGTGGAGATTATGTATTGGCGTTGGCTAATCCACTATGCCAGGCTTACCAGTAAGCCTCCGAAGTCAAAAGAGAAGAAAAGGAAAAAACGACGCAGCCATTGGTGGCTTCAGTGCCATAAGCTATTGCACGAAGATCTCTGGGACATCCTAACGAGATAACTGCACGCTCGACCTGTCTTTCTGTTCTGGGAAAACAGTCTTCGTGCTCTTTAGGTTGCTTGACGATCGAAGGAAAGCTTAAGCGCCAACTGGTGTATGTAAAGCAGAGAGAAGGCAATACATATGACTCCGTTAGCATGGCGGTTGTGGTAGAATCTGGCAATGCAATAATTTCGTGCTCAGTATTCTTTTTTTTTTTTTTTTTTTTGCAGCAACTTGAGCAGAGTCTGAACGACTTTGGTTACCCGTGGACTCTGAACCCCGGGGACGGAGCTTTCTATGGACCCAAGGTGAACTGTCTTTTTATATTGTGACTCGCCACATTCGGTGCTCACGGTTACTCACTTCGTGCCCGTCTTCCAGATTGACATCACCATCATGGACGCCCTGAGGAGGCAGCACCAGTGTGCTCACGATCCAGCTGGACTTCCAGCTCCCCATCCGCTTCAACCTCTCCTACATCAGGTGGGTCCATCCGCGGTTCCCGCTCGCCACGGCGGCCATCAGTTCCGAAGCCGCTTTTGAACGCGAATGTGTTTCATCGGCTGGATTTCCGAGAAAACCACCACAGAGGACTGACATCACATGACGTCATAGTCCTTCGTGTGATGTCAGTCATGTGACATAACATTACATGATGTCATGAGACTCAGTCATGTGACCTTATAATGTCACACGACATCACAACCGCCGGTGACATGTACCCTGCTCATTCACAACACATTCTGTACTCCCCAATCTTTGTCAGCATGATGAAGTGAGTGTAAATTCTGTTGTTTTCTTTTCTCTGCCATTTTTATGTCCTTGCTATCTTCTAGCCTGGCAGGCTTGACTAGACAGTTTATCCACTGGCAAGAGATTATCCATCTTTTGCTTGTTGTTTGGACTGCCTGTTCCTGGGGAAGAAAGTTAATATTGAAGGGGAAAGAAAATGTTAACTTTAAAAATACTTTTTCTCTTTTTAGCAAAACACCAGCGTGCATAAAAAGAGGTTGATACCACTTCGGGTGCTTGATTAAATGGGGATAATTTATTATTAAGTACTAGTTAGCTGCCTTTTTTTTTCTTTGAAAATTACATGTTACAGTGTACTGGGTGTCCTCAATTTAACCGTCAGTTTTAATTAAAAATGAAAAAGGTAGTACTAGAACGTTGGTACACGGTACATTGAATTTAGAAATGTAGGTACAGCTAGGTATTTTTGACTGGGTTTTCGTCACGAAATATGTACTGAAAGGCCGCAGTAGTTGATGCGTGTGGAAGTGCACTGGAAGAATGTTGAGCCCCTAAAGTGCTTTTCGATGAAAGTGAGCTCATTCATGATTGGTCTTTGCTTGCAGTGAGACCGGAGAGAAGAAGAGGCCAGTGATCATCCACAGGGCCATTCTGGGATCGGTGGAGCGCATGATCGCGATTCTCACCGAAAACTATGGTGGCAAATGGTGGGTGTCCTGCGAATTTGCCCACATTATGGCGGACGAAAAGGGAAGATTGCGCTTTGTTTAGGTGGCGTCGCTTCTAGAAGAATCAACAACCTATGACGTGATCGTCTTTCGTTTGCTCGATTACTTTTACACGCCTCATAGCCCCAAATAATTGTAGACCGTAGGGTGACGACAAGCCGAGATGTTCCTTTTGTATCTTTCCATGTCATCCTGCCTTGGCGTTCGATCGATCTGAATGCTTGTCAGCTGTGACCTTTATCTCCAAAGTTCCATAATTTAGGATATGCTGTAATGAAGGAGCAGTTTAAATATTTTTAGAAGACATTAAACGGTAATTTTTGGAGGGTGAAGAACCTACATATCCTATCAATTTAGCGGGGACACTGACCTGGTGCATAGGTCATGTGACATTGATTTCCCGCCGAATTTAGCAGGGAAACTGAATTGGTGTATTGGACCTTAACGTCAGGTCAAATGATGTCAATTTGCTCACAAAAATTAGTGGGTAAGCTGGCTTGGTGCGTACCGATCAAGTCGCGTAATTTCCTTTGCAATATTTAAAGGAAAAATTAAAAAGCATTTCATGCTTTAAAGGGGTACTCCGGCGATTTTTTCATGGTCGCTGATTGGCCTCAAAATTGGCTCAACACACCGATGACATGGCTGTACGAGTTCCCCAAGTATTGTGTGAAAAGAAAAGAAATTCGCTAAGGTTCTTGAATTTTAGGAATTTCGTTTTCATTGTGTTTCTCAAACCTGGAGCCCCTACTGGCAACATTTAAAGTGCGACGACAGAAATGGTACAAAGTGGGCAGTAAGCCATGTTCCCAACTGATTACAAGACATTTGATGGTGGGAAAAGAATGTTTGGTTAACTGATTCACTGAGAAGCATGAAAAAAACACTCGACATACTCCGTTTAAGACTACCTGCATGACCTGAAAATCTGTACCATTTGTGACGTCACACCACTGGAGAGCGAGCGAAAATTTGAATGGTGGTTTCGGCATCATCTTCATTTACGGTTTTCTCGATTGCTATTTTGAATTTCGAGAAAATAAATAGCATACTGTGACGACTTAAAGTCCGGGTAGTCAGAAAATGCAATTTGTTTAGGTAGTTCAAAAAACGGCCGGAGTACCCCTTTAATAATAAGAAAATGTTGCGGTCTGTTCCAGGCCGTTCTGGCTGTCGCCACGGCAAGCGACCATGGTGCCCGTGGGCCCCATGTACGACGACTACGCCCTGGAGGTGAAGCGGCAGCTGTGTGCTGCCGGATTCCGCTGCGACGCCGACCTGGATCCCGGCAACACGATGAACAAGAAGATCCGCAACGCCCAGCTCGACCAGTACAACTTCATCCTGGGTGGGTTGCCCGCTGTTGCTCAGTTGCAGCTTGGTCAAAAGTCAAATTTGGGAGTTATGTGCCGAACTAACCAAGGGCAAGCACATTAATACTTTAAACCCATGTTGTAAAAAAAATAAAATATTTCCAAATTTTGGTTTGAAAACATGCTTTTCGTGTTAGACTTGTCAGATTCGAGGCGCTGTAAAAAACCAGCCTCTTGCATTAAATCCTTATTTTTAACTCTCTTTGATCACGTTCCGCCCCATTGAAGAGCATGCAGGAAGGGCCTCGGCACGCACCTCGTATCGCTGCACCGCAGTATTCTTCCGCGGCATAAAGGCCGTCTGCTTTCATCGCCGTCACCATGGCAACGAATGCTGATTTTCCAAATGCCATCTGCTAGCCAAAGTGTAATAGTTTAGTAATGAGCAGCCGCAGACTGTCGCCGCCGCGGCGTGAACGCAGGTGGAGGGATGGGTTAACACGCTTCCCAATGATACGTGCGCCGTCCGAAAAGGTCATTTGGTGTTCGTTGCCATGGTGACGGCGATGAAAGCGGACGGCCTTTTTGCTGCGGAAAAACACTGCGGTGCAGCGATACGAGGTGCGTTCTGAGGCACTTCCCGCACGCTTTTCAATGGGCGGAACACAAACAAAAAGAGTTAGAAATAAGGACTCACCGCAGAAGGCTGGTTTTCTCCAGCACTTCATAATTTGACGAGCCTTACACGAAAAGCGCGTTTTTTTGGCCGTCCTGTGCCCTCTTTTTTTTTTTTTATCCGTAACATGATGGGTCTAAACTATCAAAATGCCCTAAGGGTAGCTGGCACGCTCCAGTGGAGGACTGAGGATTAATTTTGACCACCTGGGGGTCTGACTTTGGTCAAGGTGAAAGCAAGAGCGTTCCTGGGTTGCTGATTGGACGTGGCACCACAGCTTGCACGTTATCTGCCAAAGAGACATTTTTGACCCGCTCGCAAGTTTGCAATCGGGCAATATTTTGAGTGAAAACATTTCGCAACATACCAATAGCGGGAGAGGTCTCGTGGCCTCTTTTGTGCTCGTCTTAGCACTCTTTCGTCCATTGATCGACGTCGGCTCGTGTACGGCAGCGCACAACTTAAGATTTGCCTAAAAAGTGTAGGTTGTCAATGACTTGCAACGTGAAATGGCAGACGATCATAATTCCAGCCTGCGTGCGATCTCGCTTTGCTGCGGTGCTCGGTTCATAGCAGACGATAAACTTTTTTTTGGTTTGTTAGCGAACGACATGACAGGGTTTCCTGTTGTTGTTTTTTCGCCTGCAAATGACGCTTCAAAGCAGACAAATTGCGTTCTTCGCTTGTGTTAGCAGACAAACCGTCTGCTAACACTGTTTTTGCTCGCTCTGCGAGGGGCAAATCGGATCTCGCTCTTGCACTGATGGTGACCAAAGTCGGACCCCTGCAAACAGTAAGATGATGCAGTGGACACCGTTTTGTGCATGAAAATGCTCAGAATCGAACAACATAGCCCCCCTCTAAGGGTCATTTTTACTTATTTTAATCTTTTTAGACTAATTATAGAAGTAAATTGTGTTAAAAAGCAATTCTTTCCCAGCACGTACTGAAATTTGGCAGTTTTCTGGGATCCCTATCATGGCTTTTTGCTTTCGTAGCTGGCAACACTGATGTGTTGTCTTCTGTCTTCTTCGATAAGGTTTAACCAGAAGAAAATTGGCGGACTGTCTCGCTGGGGGAAAAAAGGTGGGAGGAGGGTGCACATTTTTACTTTTTGCCCGATCCCCCAAAGATCATCGTGGCGATAGTTACAAAAATGCAGAGGGGAAACCCTCTTGGCCTAGTAGGGTGGGGGCAGGAATTGTGTGCTTCTGAATTTTCAGGCTAGGTGGCGCAAGCTACCGCCCACTACAAAGGGTGCAGCTGTTAACATCCATCCGTCCATGTTTGCAGTGGTGGGCGAAAGGAAAAGACTTCCGGCACTGTGAACGTGCGCACCCGCGACAACAAGGTGCACGGCGAGTTCCTCCGTGGCGGACGTCATCGAGCGCTTTCCCGGCTCAAGCGGGAGTTTGTTCCTGACTCGGAGGAAAGCTTCTGAAGTGGCTTCCCGATCTCAGTGAATAAAGTGCACCAGCACAGTTTTACTTAGCACGGTGGCTCTTAACCACTATTTTGTAGGGGTGTGCGAATATTCGCCATTTTCGAAAAACGAATCGAGTATTACCCTATTCGATTTCTTAATCGAAGTCAAATAATAATTTTGAAAAGTTTCGAATATTTTTTGAATACCGTATTTACTCGCAGAATGAACGCACTTTTTTTCCCGAAAAATCGAGGCAAAGTTGGGGGTGCGTTCATTACGCGAGGTAACATTTTTGCGTCCGTATTTACTCGCATAATGAACGGACCTTTTATCCCGCAAAAATCGACAGTAACTTCTTATCTCTTTGCGCGCTGCACGGCAAACTCAAAGCCAAACTGCGATGCGCAAAAAAAAAAAGCCCCTCTTTATGTTTTTTTTTTCTTGCTTCCGTGTTTGTTTGTTTTTTTCCCCGCCTTTCGCAAGTTGTTTTGTTTGCCCACGCTGCCATGCTTCGCGACCTCGCTGCACCAGGATAGAAAAGTGTGTTCATTTCGAGGGCTTCTCGCTTTTCTTTCCAAAGTGCGACGAGGAGGCGAGGGCAGGATCTTCATTATGTGCGCTTTGCTTGGGCGAGGGCTTCTGCTGTTCTTCTTATCTTATCTCCTTGCGCGCAGCGCGCTACCCTGGAACCAAACTGCGTCGTGCGAAAAAGAAAAAAAAATGCTCCTGTTATGTTTTTTCTTTTCTCTTAATTCCGTGGATTTCTTTTCTTTTTTTTTTTGGTTTGCCGTCTTTCGCAAGCTGTTTTGTTTCGCTTTGCTGAGGCGAGGGCTTCTCCGCTTCTCTTTCTTAACTCCTTGCGCGCAACGCGCAACCCAAAATCCAAACTGCGCTGTGCAAAAAAAAAAAAATCTTTTTATGTTTTTTTTGTGCTTTTGTTGGATCTTTTTTTATTTTTAACGCCTTTTACAAGGCGTTTTGTTCGCTCCCGCTGCCCATGCATTCGCTACCTCGCTGCACCAGGATAGAAAAGTGCGTTCATTTCGCCGCGTGAAGGAGAGGGTCAAAATTTTGGACGTCCGAGTTGAAAATGCGTTTATTACGCGAGTGAAAAAAAAAAGTTGAAATTTTGAGAGCCGACTTGGGGGGTGCGTTCATTACGCGAGTGCGTTCTATTGTGCGAGTAAATACGGTCATTTCCGAATGGTCGTTACAGTGTCACTGCCACGAGGTTCTCTTCCCTGGCGTCCCACAACGCGCCAGCACACCTGCATATGTGCCCACAAGATGGAAATACGTGACGCTCTTCTCCCAGACAATGACTGCCATCATCTGCAGCAGCAGTTTCTGTCTATACAATGTTGCTGCTGCCTCCATTAGGGACCACTGCTAGTAAGTATAACCTATAGGTCTAACCAGCATGTAAGCAATTTGCCGAGAGACGAGACAGGCTGAACGTTGTCCTCGCTTAGGCTGTCGCTCGGTCAGTCGCGCGATGAGGCAAGCCACATGAAAGTGGCGTGAGGAAGCGACCAAGGCAGTCGAGGACGTTTTATAGAAATCCAAACACCGAGCGACGTGGATGCAGCGGCAGTGAGAAATTGTCGCTTGCTGCTGACTCTCTTGTCTCGTCGCTCGCTGAATCGCTTGCATGCGGTTCAGCCTTTAGGAACTGCTTTTGCACGAGATGCTCGTGCACGCTGTTCGGAAAGCTTGTCAGGGAGAAGTTTCAGAACTGGTTGCAACGGTACCGCCCGCTCAGTATGAGCGAAGTAGAATCGGGAAGTTGTTCGAAAAGAACGCAGTAGAGTTTGGAAGTATTTCGACCGCTCCCATGCAACCATTTGAAGAAGCCACAACAGCTGCTTGTGTCGAGTCTTTTCCAACACTTTCCATGGTTGTTCCACTTGTTCAGTGTGAGAAGATGTTGCTTTTTGAGGGCGCAAGTGGAACAAGACAATGCGTTTTCCCAGAACCTTCTCAGATCAGTGAAAACAAGATTCCTGGACGTAAGCACACAACCACATCACGCCCTTGCCACCTTCCTTGATCCTCGATTCAGAGAATAAAAGAAATGTAGAGTTCGTACTAAGTACAATGCTTCAGGATGTACCAGGCTCAGGCGAACTGTGATTTTATGTTCAGCATCCACATGAACCGTGATATTATGTTTAGCATTCAAATATTTTAGTAGCTTTTGTTTTTATTTATATATCGGTGAACTCTAGTCATTATCGCCTAGTCGACTTTTACATTAATTTTTAGAAACATTTTGGAACAATGAAAATAATTTTATAATCTCTTTCGCTGCTCTTTAGTAGCTGTCTACTTACTATTCGAAAATTATTCGATTCGGTGCCACAATTATCGATTCATGTTCGATCTCGGTTTCAAAAATCGCTTATTTGCGCACCCCTACTATTTTGGCTGACCCCTTGTGGATCAACGGAAGTGGTGGAGGACCCCATTAACGGGAAGGAAGGAGAGGGTAAAGGACAATTACAATAACAAAAGTGTGAGTGAAAAATTAACCGCATCTCCACGTGGTGAATGATGTTGATTGGGGCTTAAGCTCTGGTGGTGTTTGTCTGCGTAGACGCTGAGCCGCCGCATGCCGAGCCTTTCGTTCGCTTTTCATCTATGTCAGAAAGAGAATGTGGTGTGGACAGTGTTGGGAAGTACTTCAAGTACATTGTACTTAAAGTACTACTTCAAGTAGGTTTAGGAAACTTGTACTTTACTTGAAGTACATTCTTTGAGTATGTACTTGTACTTTACTTAAAGTATATTTTTCTGGTACTTTCGGAAGAAAGTACAATTCCCGACTTCAAAGTAGATTCCCCAAATTTGGTTTTGTTAAATTTGTATCACGAAATGATGCTTTGTCAACTCCGAAGATATACCGGGAGGGATATTCTATTGTCACCAGAAACGTGAGAAGACGACTCATCGCTCCGTTTGTTCTGGGGGCGGCTTTTCCGTTGCTTTTGGAACTCTCGCTACTTCTCGGTCGGTCAGCGCAAGGAAGGAGGTTTAAAATATTCGGAGAGCAAAATTAATCATAATGTAGCACCTGAGAGGCTGAGACCGTGGTACGGAAAAATTAAACTTTCAAGTCGAAGAAAAAGACAACAGAGGAGAACGTCACAATGTTTTGAGACATTCTCTTTTGTCTTTTCCTTCGACTTGAAAGTTCCTAAACTTTTTCGCGCCCCGATTTCAGGTGTCACATTATGATTAATTATCACCAGCTCGCTTGCACACTCACTGTTGTTGTTGTTTTTTTTCATTAAGGAGAGGACACTCTTCTACGAGAGGATTGCTTGCGGAAGCTATGGGGCTGACGTCATGCTCTCTCCTAGTACATTAAACCCCCTTGGGTGCAACAATCTAGTGCAGCGGCGCCAAATTCAGAAGAGGGACTTCTGAATTTGGCTCCAATCCTGAAAATAACTACTCTGTGGCCACTTGATTTCATCAAATATTCGCCGCTGTTTTGAAAATAGGTCATGCACCCTTGATTACCGCTGGGCAATGCATACCAGTTAAAAATAATCACTGTATAGGGGAATGAAAGGGCATCATGAAAGAAATTGTGTTAAAATACTTGTACTTTACTTTCAAAGTACATTGTATTTATAATACTTTACTTCAAGTACATTGCACCCAGTGTACTTACTACTTTACTTGAAGTACATCACGTCTCATTTACTTTGTACTTTACTTGAAGTACTTTTAAGATGTACTTTACCCAACACTGGGTATGGAACATGGTTATATACGCATTTGAGCATTTGACCGCAGCGCCTTCTCTCGCTCTATAAATGTTGAGCCAATGCATGCAAAGTTTAACGCGATTATATACGCATTTGATCGCAGCGCCCTCTCCTGTATAGATGTTGAACGGCTACATGCAACGTCTTCATCCATGACATCCCCAGCTCTTGAGTTACTACCACATCTCAGAGTCCCCTACTCGTCCCGCAGTCGTGGCCGAGTGGTTAAGGCGATGGACTAGAAATCCATTGGGGTCTCCCCACACAGGTTCAAATCCTGTCGACTGCGCAAATATTTTTTTTTACATCTTTTTTTTTTTTTTTTTTGTTTTACACGAGCATCGTGTTTGTGAGCTCAGGAGCAGAACGAGCACTGGACGCCAGACAGATGGACCGACGGAGGGACGGACGGACATGGCTAGCCCCTAAGGAGCTTCACTCCTAAAAA
>JAZHYW010024020.1:0-79290 GCA_037355805.1 Ixodes ricinus
TTTCCATCAGCAACATCCCTTAAAGGCCGACCTACAGAAGCGTCTTCTGCCGGGCAGAAAACCAGTTCCCTGCTCTCCTTCTCTCCATTCCCTCTAGCACTCTTCTCTCCTCATCTCCCCACAGACGCGCTGCCTCTGAGCTGCTCTCCTCGCAGAAAGGAGGAGTGTCTCCCTCTTTCTCGACTAAAAAGGGAGGAATTGAGGGGAGCGGCTTCCTCCTTTCTGCTTGTTGGTCGGCCTTTAAGGAAACAAGCAAATGTTCTTGGTGAACACCTCCAGGAAGTCTCTAACTTAGCCAACTATAGTGAATCCATTAAGGAGGCTGAGAGCAGCAGCAGAAAAACTAGCTATTTCTTTTCTGGTGCTCAGGGTGTCTCCTTATATCAAGCCATTTACACGGTGTGAGCTTGAATTGCCCACTTGGCGTCAAAAATAAAAAATCTGGCGGCTAGGGCCGGACAGGATTCAATACGAGATGCTAAGGAGACTGTCGCCTGAATCTTCAAGCAATTTACTCACCTTTTTTAATTTACTCGTAGAGGATGCAGCTTGTTTTCCTGACTGTTGGAAAAAGGCATATATAATCCCTTTACTTAAACCTAGCAAAGACCCGTGTTTACCGAGGAGCTACCGTCCAATTGCATTAACAAGCTGGCTGGGCAACACCTATGAAAGACTCGTTAATCGCCGTCTTGTACATTTTTTAGAGGCGGAGGGTGTGTTTGATAAAAATCAGTGCGGCTTCCGAGCGGGCCGTTCCACGATATACCACTTTGTCCGCCTAGAAACTTCTATTCGGAAAGCATTTGTCCACCGCGAGCACTGTGTTTCGGTCTTCTTTGACCTACAAAAGGCTTATGATACGACTTGGAGATATGGGATTCTTCGGGACTTGCACTCATATGGTGTCCGAGGTCGCATGCTTCGCGGCATTCAAAGCTTCCTGACGGGTTGGACATTTGAACATTCCAATTGCGTTTGGGCTCCATCCTATCGGATGTTTTTCTCCAGGAGAATTGCTTCCCTCAGGGTGGAGTATTAAGAGTTACACTCTTTGCTGTGAAGATTAATAGTCTGGCTAAGGTTATACCACCATCTGTATCCTATTCTGTGTTTGTAAATAATGTGCAGATATCGGTTTCCTTTTGCCAACTTGTCCAGCTCTGAACGGCAATTGTAGCTCATAATCAATAAGATGTGCAGGTGGGCTCATCAAAATGGCTTCAAGTTCTCCCCAAAAGACAGTCTGTGTTCCCTTTTCACTCCGCCGTGGTCTGTCTCCACATCCAGCGTTGCTCTAGAATGATGTTGCTATATCTGTAAAGGAGGCACACAAGTTTTTAAGGGATAGTATTTGATAAAAAGCTTACTTTTATACCCCACTTGAAAGAGTTGAAACATAAATGCCTACGTTCATTAAATATCCTCAAAGTGTTGTCGCATACGTCCTGGGGGTCCGACAGACGGTGCCTCTTGGAACTCTATAACTCCTTGGTGCGGTTTCGCTTGGATTATGGCTCTATTGTTTATGGGTCGGCGCGTCCGTCTGCCCTAAAGATGTTGGAGCCCGTCCATCATCTCGGGCTACGACTCGCCACGGGTGCGTTTCGAACATCGCCTGTGCTTAGCCTGTACACATCAAATGTCCCTAGAAAGACGAAGGCTATATTTGAGTCTTTGTTATGCTTACAAGATATACAGCTATCCTCTGCATCCTTCTTTTGATGCCCTCCAACCCTCTACATCCTTCCGACTCTTTGAAAAACAAGCTGAGTATTGTTCGGCCCCTGAGTTTCAGAGTTCAAAGCATGGCAACATCGCTCCACCTTCCCTTTAGTGAGGCTGCTTTGCTGAGGAGCAATGAGAGAGTTGCGCCTTGGGACATTCTGCCAATCTCTTGTGACTGATCGCTATCCAAATACAGAAAGAGAGCCATTTCGCCACTTGTTCTTCAGCAGGAGTTTGCTGCTGTTTCCACTGCCTGCCTTCAGGAAAGTACGACAACTCCACACTTTTTCAAATATTTTTTTTGCTGAACTGTACGGCATTATAATGGCTGTTGAGTACTTATTGAAGAACAATATCATGAAAGCAATTCTGTTGGTCGACTCCCAGAATGTTCTTCTAGCCATTTCGTCCTTAGCAGACACGCAAGAACCTTATCGTGCAATATCATCAAGGTACAGTTAAACCGAGCACTCCAACAAGGACACCTGATCAAATTCTGCTGTGTTCCGAGCCACGTGGGTATTTCAGGCAATGAAAAAGCAGACTTGCTTGCTGCCTCTGCGAAAGAGTGCCCAAACTGCGTCATGGCCTGCCACACCAAGACCTGAAACCTATCATACAGAAAACGATTATGAAGTCATGGCAGTTGGAGTGGGATATGAAAAAGAGAACAAGCTTCACGTTATCAAGCCCCGACTAGGGGTATGGGAAAGTTCTTTCCATAAATACCGTCAGGTTGAAGTTCTCCTTTGCCGCTTAAGAATTGGTCATACCCGTATGTTGTTTGAACCGTCTGTTTGTTTGACATTAAGCATAAATAAACGCCGTATGGATTACCTATGCATCGTCTGGTACGTACACTTTATTTCTTGAGTAGGTTCCCTTTGAGTCCTTTTGGTAGAAGCAAACGTTACAGGTCGAGCTAGCGCAGGTACCCGGCCAGCTCTGCGGTAGTTTGTTCTCTATCGGCCTTCGTGGTGGTCATGCACGGTGCCGAATGCTTTCAGCAGAAATGTTGGCATTTCGGTCGATCAGGGGCCGGTTCCGACGTTCTACGGGCACAGAATAACAAGACAGCGAGCAACATTTCCTTGTTGATTTTTCTGCTGCAACGATAGGATTACAGTGCCTTAGACGCCTCACTAGCGACAGAAGCCACCTTGTTTCGAAAGCCACCGACGTCACGTCAGCGTCGCGTTGCGATAGGCTGCCGGTTCGCGAAAGCGGTTGGGAGAAATCGGTCCCGAAGCGGTTTGCAAAAACGCACCCCAGGGCCCAAGCGCTCGATCCCAGCCGCTTTCGGTTGCGGATCCGCTTCCAGTGTGAACGCGCCATAAGGGAGACTTACGGAGCGGTTGCATTGGTTCCATTCTACTCGAAGATTAGCTAGCCACTCAAAATCTTCACAAAAGGGGCTTCTTTCCTCTCACGCCCGTAATCTGCACAAAGCTGAGCGATCTTTTTTTCTGCTGTGGTTAGCATAACGAACAACCCCCTCGAGATCTCCCCCCCCTTTTTTTTATTTCCATTGGTTCGTAACATCACGCACACATTGTGATTGGCCGCGCGGAGAACTACCGTGACGTCACTTCATTGGTCGCTCCGGCCGTTGGAGCACCGGTGTGTCGTCCAACAAAACGGCACCCACCGCAACGAAGAAGCCGCTGCTGCGCCTGCGCGCCGATAGCCTTGACTGTAGAGTTCCGGGTTGCGTAGCGGGTTGTGGAGAGCGTTGCGGGACGGCGAAAACGATCTACGAAAACTCCCTACTGACGGCTCTTTACTCTTCCTTGAACCGGTTCTCTTGTTTCCATCCGGGCGGAAGAGTCGCGTCAGCCGCGGCCCCTGAAGTTGGGAGCTTGCGCTCCGTGGTTACAAGTCGCTCCAATGCCATCATAACACGCACGCAAGAAGCAAATTATTAATCTTAAATATGAAGCTAATTCGTTAGTAATCAGTCTCTCTCGGTCGTCGTGTTCACTGGGGGTCGCTTTGCGTGGTTCAATGCGACGAGCAAGTTTGTCTGCTTCTTCCGCAGCCAGCACAGTGGCATCAGAGCGCTGAGCTCTGACTTGAAAGCTTGTGGGTAGACCCAAAGACTAGTTGGCTTTATCGCTACCGGCTCTATACCTCCAATCAGAGTGAGCAAGCGCGTTGTTTGCTCTTCGCGAAGAGGGAGCAGTAGCGTCTAGGTCAGGGTTCAGACGCCCAACGCCGGCGTCATCTGCTAATCCCACCAATGGCCGTCTTACCTTCTTTACGGCTTACAAAAATCATCCGGTTCTTTACGAACGAGGAGCCTTCGAGAAAATGGAGAAGAAATAGCTCCAAGGGTACGTTGTTCTTTGTCAACAGACAAGTACCACTCCCAAACGAACGAGAAAATGGCGGTCTAGATATCGTCTGCTCTACATTGCCGTAACCGCCGCTGCGGGTGCCGAGCTACGTCGCGTTCGTCGCACACGTGATTACCCCTTCTCTCATGCGCGAATAGACGCGTTTCGGTGTGCCTGCTGACCGTATAGGTTTGTTGCCTTGCCGTTTCTCGGCACGAATGAGTAAGCGATATGAGATTGATCGCTCTTCTTTATATAGGAGTGGTACGTGTATGCGAAAAATTCAGAACTTTTAGACATTTTGAACCAAGCAGCTCACCTTAGAGCTACTAAAAAAAAAAATTTGCTGCTACTTTTGTTTGTGAAGTCCTATAACGCATGAAATGCAGTATTTAGTAGCGATTGTTTCCATTGTTTTCAAGACATTGGGCAGTCGTTTTCGGGGTGATGAATCTATATTTTTATCAATTTGGGGAAAACTGAATTGGAGCGTCACGTGGCCAGGGCAGGGAGGGGGTGGAAGGAAGGAAACTGGGGAGTGGGAGAAAGCACTTTAGGACGGTGAGGAGAGAGATTGGGAGAGAAGGGAGGAGAGACGAACGGGGAAACTGAATTGGGGTGTCACGTAACCAAGGAGGAGGAGGGGAAGGGAGGGCACCGTAAGAGAATGGGGGAGATGTGGGCAATTTTATTGAAAGAGGGGAAGAGAGAAAATGGGAAGGGGCTTCCAGCGCTTTCCTTCTTACTGAGTGGTTGAGAACGAGCGAAAGTCCCGGATGAACGCCTTGGCCGAGTGTCTTTCTCAAAGTTCGGTTGTTTTATTCGCGGTTTCCTATATTTGATTTTACTTCCAGATATAATTAGAACTAGTGAAATCAATGACGACAATCCCCTGGTCATCGGGACATCATTGTTTGGTAATAGGCTGCACTAATAACAACCCAAAGCGCAGAATATTATCGGACATCTGAATCGCGCACGGAATCCGACACGGCAACTGTGGCTGCAATGTCTTCAAACTCCATCGCTTTCCACATCACCAATACCTCCGGCGGCAGTGGGTTGCTTCCATAAACAGAAAAGACTTTTCCCCGACGCCATCCCCTCGATTGTGCTCGGAACAATTCGTGAATAGAGCACGCATCGAACTTACCACTGTACCCCCGATGAACATGGGCTAAGCTCGCAAGGTGGGTGCAAGTTTTCTCGTGATGATCGCTGTTTCAGCTTGTAACTTTTCGTAACTTTATTTATTTAATTGCTGATATCTTGCAGCGCTAACACTGACTCTATTTATCATCTACAACGCTTATAGTTGAAGGCCTATTTCCGCCGCCGGGTGTGGCTGGAAATTGTCAAAAAGTTAGTTTTATCGGTCTCCCTTAATCGCGATCTCCTGCGCCAGTAGTTCTCAACAATCGATGTTTCGCGGACCCCTTGTGGATCGGCGGTGATAATGGAGGAACCCGTTCGTAGTGAGAGGAGAAGAAACGTATAGGTTAAATGTAATAATGATTTAATAAATGGATATAACTAAGGGCTAGTGTGAAGTAAACCTCTCTTATTGACATTCACACCAGAAAAACTCGCCCGAAAACTGAAACATTTCATCTCGACCTGAAAAAAAAATACAACTTTTATTGCGCTGCTTGACTGGTGAGGCAGGGCCTCGCGGACCCCTAGGATGCCTTCCCGGACCCCAAAGAGTCCGCGGACCCTGTTTTGAGGACCACTGTCCTGCGCGGTAGCAGAGAGCCGTGAACTTGCGTTGGCCGTCACAACGCGGTTGGGTTCTTCTTATTTTGCAAGTTAGTACATATTGTATCTGGAAAAGAAAACTTCAATATGTATTCCTGAAACATGCTCATGCATCGATTTCGAATAGTTGAATCATTGATCGACTCGCTCCGGCAATGGGCTTATCTCCACTTCGTTGTTTTCTGTTCAAGGCAAAGGACACACTCGTCGACACAAGCTCCTCAAATAAAACTTTTATAAACATCTGCAAGCCGGAGGAGCTGCCTTCGATCGTTCTCTGCAATGCTCTTATTTCGCGCGTCCTTCTTCACATTATATTCCGTTGTTGTGGACGACAGGAAACGCCAAATATATTCTCGGTGTACTGCATCCAAAACGACGAAAAACTTGAAGGAAACTTCAATCGCTGTAAACTGATACAATATTTTGAGTACTCACTTCCGCGACATCGCCGCACTAGTGGATGCCACAATGCAAGGCAAGAAACGTTCCCAATGAGTTGAAAAACGTCATTCACGGCACACAAGAACACGAGACGCGCCCTAAGTCAGATACCCAGAACTTTGGAGCACCCAACCAGCACACCCAACGCGGGAGCGGCGCCCCAAAGAGCACTTTCGCCAACGTTTCTAACCACTCAGCACGGCCGCAGAACCTGACGCTCGCTCGATGGTGCTACAGCATTCAAAATGGCGCTACCCACAATAAAACGGTCTGCAGGATGGGGAGGACACCCTCCCCATCCTATAGGCCGAGGAAAGATCTGGGAAGTAGAAATCGGTGTGTCCCGTGAGGTAATTTCCCCTAAATTTAGCGTGGAATATAAATTGTAGAGCTCGCGTGACATCAGATCACAGGACGTCGACTTCCCCGGCTAAATTTAGCGTGGAAACTGAATTACTGTTAAGTCCCATGACGTTAATTTTTCAGCGATATTAAGCTGGGAAACTGAGTTGTTGTATACGTCACGTGACGTCATTTTCCCCGCTAGAGTTAGAGCATGAAATGCACGGACGGTTGGACGGAGAAGTTTTAGAATCGGGGGTTCCGCTAAAGAAACATTTCATGCTTAGAAAAAAAAACGTCGTCAGAAGACCATTTTAGCGCACCGTTAAGGTCATTATTTGTTCTTTAACTCAGGTCTTGCATCACTCAACGGAGAAGCGTGGAAGCAAAACAGACGGTTCTCCCTTTCCGTGCTTCGGGGCCTCGGCTTCGGGAAGACGTCCATGGAGGAACATATAAAGGCACGGCATCTTAACCCTTACTTGTGCAAGTTGTTGTCGGTTATTTAGCATTTTAATGTGCCTTTTTTACTTCGATGGAAGGTGAATTGTCAGTCTCGGGAAGGTATCTGGTTATTCTACTAGAATGGTATTACAGGGCTAAACGTCGCTGCCGTGTGTTTAGCCGGAACTGCGCCGCTGACGCCATCGTCGCAAATTTTTAATTGACTTCGAGCCGCCACCTAAAAAAATGAAAAACCTTTACAATTCTCTGTAATGCCGAATCAGAGCGCAGCTCTTGAGGACGAGAGGGGAGGGTAGGCCCCTCCTCCCCTCCGTACCCTCCTCCTCCTCTCCTTTCATTTAGCGAGAAATTTTTGCTAAATTTCCTGCTAAGTATAGGGGGCAAATATTCCCGCTAAAATTTGGCGAAACATTTACCAACATTTTCCGCTAAATTTAGTGGAAAATTTAGCGAAACTGTCCCCGCTTAATTTAGCGGGGAAACTGAATTGGTGTCCAGGTCACGTGACGTCAATTTCCCCGCTAAATTTAGCGGCGAAAATGTTTTCGCTAAATTTCACGTGACGGCACATTCACTCACGTGACGTCACACGGAACATCACGTGTGACGTGACGAGGGTAAATTTTCCCGCTATACTTGGCGGGAAATTTTTCTGATAAATTTAACGGGAAATTTTTCCGCTAAATTTATCGGAAATTTTTCCCGAGTTGAGTGGCGTCACGTTTGACGTCACGAGTAAAATTTTTGCCGCTAAATTTTGCCGGAATATTTTCTGCTAGATAAGCAGGAAACTTTCTGCCCTAAATTTAGCAAAAAAATTTCCCGCCAAATATAGCGGGAAAATTCAACCTCGTGACGTCACACGTGACGTCACGTGTGATGTCATTATGGGAAACGTACCATACTGCAACACGCGGTTACGGCGACGCTGACGACGACGGCAACGCCGCTCAACCCGGCAACGGACCCCTAAGAGCTGCGCTATAAAACTACAGCTCGTTCATTCGACCAAACGCGATGGAATGCGGTAGCTTTACAGGAACGTCGTTAGTGAAAACAATTAAGGCTGAACCGCATGTAAGCGATTTAGCGAGCGACGAGACGAGCGACGCCGACAGCCACGAGAGTCAACGAGGAGCGAACGAGATTTCTCGCTGTCGCTCGAAGACTCGCTCGGTTTTCAGAGTTCAAGAAAACGTCGCACATCGCCTTGGTTGCTTGTTCCCGTCGCTTTCATGCGGTTTGCCTCGTCGCGCGACTGACCGAGCGACAGCGAAGCGGTCGCCGTCGCTTGTCTCGTCACTCGCCAAATCTCTTACATGCGGTTTATACTTAAGGAAAGGTAATGGCATGGTGATTAAAGGGTTGTGATTTGCCCTGCACACATCGAACAGGACGTCTAGGACGCCCTCCAGGACGACGTCAAGAACGATCTCAAAGACGACCTCTAGAATGACCTCTAAGACGACCTCTAAGGCAGCCTGAAGGACGACGTCGAGGACGTCAGGTCACGTCAACCTCAGCTACAGACGCTTACGAGCTTACGCGACCAGCGCTTACGTGACTTTCATTACGCGACCTTGCACTTCAGGCATGGGCCTTACGTGACCTTGATTACGCGACCTCAAGGACATGACCATGAGGACATGACCTTGAACGTGGTTGGGCCTGTAAAGCTTTAAAATAAATTTGGTTTTTATGCCTTGGTCTAGCCTCATGCATTGGCCATGCTATGGACGGTGCCATGCTTCGTGGGTCGGTCACTTGCTGTGACGGACGTCAAGGACGTCAGGTCACGCCAGCTTCAGCTACCGGCGCTTACGAGCTTACGCGACCGGCGCTTATGCAAACGGAGCTTATGCTTACTACATCCCCGGACGTTGCGTGACCTTCATAACACGGCATTTACGTCGTTGATCTATCTCTCTATATCTATCTCCTCCCCTCCCTGCCTCCCTCCCTCTCTCGTCCTCCATCTACTCATCAATCTTTCTTTTTCTTTCTCTTTCTTCCTTTTTCTCTCTCTCTCGCGCGAGGCAAGCGATCTAACGAAGCTTGCGCAACCGGCTCTCCCTCACCTCATCCAACCCTTCCTGCCTCTCTCTTCTTCTCTGTCTCTTGCTGCGCAAGCTGAGCTTGCGCAACCGGCGCTTATGCTCCAGCCACCATCGCTTCGGCCATGGCCGTTACGTGACCTCCATAACGCGACCCTGAGTTTCAGCCACGGGTGTTACGTGATGTGAGGACACGACCTCGAGGGCAGCCGCCTTGACGACCCAGGGCGGATCCAAAACTCCGCTTCGGGGGGGGGGGGTGCCGGAAAAATTTCCTAAGGATACTATTCTCCCATTCTTTCTTGTGCAAGGGGGTCCACCCATGTCAAATTGCCCTCCGAGAAGGGGGAGGGAGGGGAGTCGACTTTGTTTGGGGGGGGGGGCGGCCCCCCGTCGCCCTCCCCCCCCCTTGGATGCGCCACTGTATAATGACCCGACCGTGAGGACAGGACCATAAAGACACGACCATGAGGAACCTTAAAAAGGGCCCCTGCAATCATATTTAAGCGTCTACCTTTTTTGCTGTTTCCACGTCTCTTGGGGTTCGGCGAGCCAGCGGGCACGGAGAGAGTAACTAAATATCAGTGCGTCATATTTTAACCGGACGACGCGGAAACCTCCTCCACCGACGAGGGCGACCCGCGGTACCGAAAGCGCGCAAAATGTGACGTTTTTGGTCCTGGGCTTACTACTGGTCAGAGCCGCTAAAAGCTTTTTTTTTTAGTCGAGATACAAAATATAAGTGTCGCGAACCGTTTCAATTATGTATGAAAGTAGTTTTTGTTCAGTATTTTAGATCAGAAAAGAAACAAATGCAGTTTATAAAGTACGGAAACAAGAAATGACCCGTCGACATACCTGCCACCAAGCGGCGGAAAAAGCGGCGCATATTAGAAAGGGCTAGTGGGGATGAGGCGCCGATGAACGGCGAGCGTAGAAAGGTCCCGAAGCGTAGAAAGGCCATTTGGCGGTATGGCAGCGCGAAGTGGCTCCTGTTCTGTACTGATCTTTACCCCGTGTTTGCTGTCGTTTGTGGCCAATGAAGCGTTATGCCAGAATAGTCTTTAATCGCGCAGCAAATGCATTGCGAGCCGCCCTGCCGCCCGCTTCATACAGCCTATCCAACACACGCTTTAGTGGCGCCCTCTCGAGCCGTCGACACGTAGTGCGGCAGCCGTGAGCGCTCGATGAGCTCACTATCCCTCCTCTAGTTCACGGCCACTCAAGCCAGGACCTACGACGTCATGAAGGAGGTTATTTTTTGCTTGTTTTTGTAATTCTAATTTGCCTATAACTTTTAAAATAAAGCGAATTTTGCGAAAAGAAAAGTTTCATTAGGTTACTACGTTCAGTACGCTTAGGTTCGGTGCAAATTAAAACCAGTCAAAAAAGTTGTTGCAGGGCCCCTTTAAGGACTTGACAGGCCAAATAAAAGCTTTCTTATGCTAGGCGGAAATGGCATATAGGGCACTACAAAAATTAACACGAACTCATCTCTGTGACGTCACGGCGCGGTGGTGGCGCGTCGGTCGCACTTCCGGTCTGGGGCTGTGGGCAGAAGTCCTCATGCCAGACGTGTATTCCTGCGTTGTTTTGAAAGGAACCGGACAAAAACCTGCCTTCTCGTCAAAACGCCGCGACTGGGGCCGTACCAAAAGTGTCGAGAAAGGTTTGAAGGTCAGTCTTTCACGTGCTCGGTTCGTCCGAGAATCTGGATATGTGCGTGAAAAGGGAAAAGCAGACGCCGTCGGACAACGATTGCTTGGGCGGGAAGCACTTTGGGTTGAATTCACGGATACTTGTGGTCATCAGATTTATTTGTTTTGTTCCAACATGAACGCCAGAAAGCCGTCAAGTTGTGCGGACCACCTGCGGACTACGTTCAGTGCGTCTTCAAGTTCAAACGGCCGCCTGATCGTTCGAACTGTCGTCTGCTCTTTCAAACGTTTCTGCTTGTCGTCTGCTCTCTTAGACGACGCCGGTCCGTAGACCAAATGTTGGCCCGGTACTTGCGATAAGAAGTAAGTGCAGGCCTCAAAAGACTTAAATTTGAAGGTTGGTAAGCAGGCTCGATGTAAACAGTAGATACAAGGAGATGTTGATCATTGTAACCAGTGACCATCACCGACTTGTTATGCCTAATTCAGTTGGTCCGATTCTGCTTGCGATTTTCAGTATCGACGCCGACCATCTCAGCTACGGTTCACGCTTTTGCAGCCCGAGCGGCGTCGCGACTGAAAATTCCGAGCGAAATCTCATCATGCGAATCAGGCTTTAGCGTACATTCTGCGGCGTCCACGCGGAATGAATCGCCACATGTCACATTATTCACGCGAAGTTTTGCGGTGTAACGAGCCTCGGTAATTTCGCTGACGCCGCTCAAGGTAGTCAGACATCGCCAGGAAGACGTAGAACCAACAATTCGAACGCGAAAAAGGGCAGGGGGACTCACACTGACGCCGACAACATCGCATTTCAATGGTGTTGTTTATGGGCGACGGCGAGTTTGTTGCCCACACCCCCATCGCGCATGCGCGGCGCCGGTGGCGTCCTCTAGGGGCGCTCCGGGCGCTCCGGTTTGTTTGTAAACATGAGTTGGTGTATAAAGCTACCGCTTTAAAAGAAAACAGAAAAAGCAGGGGCGGCTCACATTTTATTACATCGAACTGTTTTCCAATGAATCGGTAACCGCCATATAAGATTGTGTTTTTCTCTCCGATTCAGTTTCAATCTCGAAAGGTTTCGTTCCGGTTCGGTCAGAAATAACGGTTTTGATCCGGTTTTCAGTTCAGCATCGATTCGAGCCCCTGGTCCTTCACTGTTTCTTATATATCGTCGTCTTCACGACGCCCTCGCCCAATCACAAAAGGCGGTAGAAATTATTGCCAGATGATCCCACAAATTTGACGAGTTTATTTTTGTTTTTAAATAAGGAAAGCAGTTGGCCTGTACTTTTGCTCAATCCATGTGCGAAATTCAAATTTAAGACAAAAAAAATGAAAAGCAGGAAATATCTTCAACCAGTTGGGTCGTCAATTCCACTCTAGTGACAACTGATCGATGCGTTATCGATAGGCGCTACTCAAGAACCGTCTGGGGCGTAAAGATCATCAAAACATCCATCATATACATCACGGCATAACATTGCCCAATTCGATACAGTTCCTAATTATATCGTGTTTGGCATCTTAGATACCGTGTGTGATTTTATCACGCATCTAGATACTGAAAAGAAATATTAAGACAGCCTACAATTGTCTCTACTGCTCTCTCGCTCTGTGATATCCATAATGCTGTGTCAGAAATTTCGTTTTCAACATTATAATAGCAATAATAATCATTGGTCCTCTACAAAACACACACAGACACGAAAAAGAAAACTTAAGAACTCACTGAACACATTGCGTACACAGTGCGACACTGCTAGCTCGAACGAGACATTGACGCTTTTCTGCATTTTTCTTAAAAAGGCACTGCAACAAATTTTTGACTAGTTTTTAATTTGCACCGAACCTGAGCTCACTGAACGTAGTAACTTAATGAAACTTTTCTCAAATTTCGCTTTATTTTAAAAGTTACAGGCAAATTAAAATTACAAAAATAAGCTAAAAATAACCTCTTTCATGACGTCCTTGGTCGTGGCCACGGTGGAAGAAACACATTTAGGTGATGACTCTCGCCGCTCTTCCCGCGGGGAGCGAGCGACCAGATACTGTTCGGAGATAGGCTCGAACCAGGAGTAGTTAGTTCCGCGCAGCCGCGAAGGGCGCTGAGCTATGAGTTCCGTGGGTATGAGGCTCCTCGGCGGCCGCGGTGTCGGCGGCGTAGCGTGCTCGCCTTTTTCCCGGTATGGTGGTGTGGTGGTAATGTGCGGCCAGTGGCTGGCCTCGTGTTTTGCTTTGGTGCTGTGTCAATCACTCTAAGAAAGACGTGCTTCGTTCCCAACTGCAATTCGGGGTATTTCTTCCACCTTGTGCATTTACTCTATCCTGAAGCCTCCGAAGTTCGGAAACTGTAGAGTAGTTGAAGGGGAGAGGTTACTACTTGACGTATCAAATCTCAGAGCCCTGATCAGACCGGACGATAAAAGCCCATTGTCTCCTCATCTCGTTGACCAAGTGAAGACCAAGCTTGCCAGTCAAATTTCTGTCGAAGACTGGGAATGCGAAGATCTCTGGACAGAAAATGGCTGAAGAAACCAAGGTTGTGGACTGCATACTATATTACGTAACTGTGTTTTTGAGTGTGAAAATGGAAAAAAAACTAGATGCTGGCCTGCACGCCGATCCGCTTTCAGCATCGACAAAACACTTCTGCTGAAGCAGCACTGACAAACGTGAAGAACCGAGGAGGCCTTATACACCCCAACAGGAACCTTTTCCAGCTACTGAAGAAAGCGGAACAGTTCTTCGTGGAATATAAAAGCCACCAGACTGTCTAGTGAGACACAATCGACAGTGCTCTTGACACATGCACAATAACGTTTTCATACGCTGAAGACAAAGAAGAAACAATTGCCCAGTTTCTCCACTAATACATCAGCACGCGAATATGACAACACTGTAAGCATATTACCATGAGTATTAACAAGCAAGCTCAAGAAAAGAAGAAATCAGCAAAGCAGTGCTCGTCTCAGTTTAAGAGCGTGGGCGAGAAACACAATATGTAGGAAACGGCATTCTTTAGTAGTATGCAGTGAATTCAGCTTTTGTGTACATTTTAGAGCAAAAATATTTGTCAGGTATTTTTTTTACCTGTCAGACGGGGTGACACATACTGCGAGTGTATAGACCGACACGCAGGCTTGAAAACACGGAGCTGCGGCGGCGCTGCGATCGCGTCGGAGCCGGGTGGTGTGGGCAGAAGGGTGCATGTTTTGTACGGGCGTCATAGCATTTCAGCATGCCACAAAGTTGTGTAGCCGTTAATTGCACCGAAAGGTACAAAAAAGTATCATGGTGTGTTTCCACAAGTTCCCGGCAGACTCTGAAAGGCACAGAAGGTAGATAATATCCGTGGATCCAAAAAATGGCCGCCTCGCGCGAACGACCGTTTGTGCGGCATGCACTTCTTGAAGGCAAGTGTGGCTTCCAATTCAATCTCCGTCCCAAGGCTAGCTTATGTGCAGGGAAACCGTCGTCCGATCGAGACCACCCGGATTTTGTTCCCACGGTGTTCGCACACAAAGCACCGGCCAAGCGCTCGTCGGTGGCTCGCTACAACCGTGCTATCAAGCAGAAGGGGATTGGCGACAGAACGGCAGTGTTGTAGGCGTGACCGAAAAAAAGTAACGAAATATGTTACTCGTTACTTGCAAATAAAAGGTACGCGATACCGAACTACGTTACCTAAATATAAAAGGAACGCGTTACCGCTACCGATAAAAAGTAACGCACGTTACTTTTACGTTACTTTTTTAAATTATGATTCAACACATTTTACTGTTTTGACGATACAGGTATGCATAAGCTCATATATCAAGAAACATTATGTTCATGCAGAAACTGGACATAATTACTTTATCTCTTTTTACGGTTTCACCTAAATACTCACGAGAAGAAACGCAAAGAAAAACGCTAGAAAACAGAAATTCACATGGCTTGACGCCTAAAAATACGGAAAAAAATTGAAGTGTAATTTCTTTAAGACTTGGGAAGTAGTAACGAGTAACGTAAGTACGTTACCCGTTACTGTGTCGAAAAAGTAACGAGTAGGTTACTACGTTAGTGAAAAAAGTAACGCGTTGATGGTAACGCCGTTACTTGTAACGTGTTACCGCCAAGACTGCAGAACGGACAAAGCGTTACTGCTTGTCATGCCTTGTGGTCATGAGGGTAGGAAAATTATCATACCTAACTTGAAGACGCTGTGTGTATTTAATCAATTAATAAATAGACTTCCGCAGACCCACAGTCTGCTGATCCCGCCGGCAGTGCGGAAACCGACTCGAAGTAATCGTAGGCCTCAAGAGACTTGTACGCCTGCACCGTGTCGGCCGTGAACTGGCTTGGCGAAAAAACTAAATAAACAACGTCGTGAGCCGTCGACTTCGGTGGCAGCAACTTCACGTCAGAAGTCCAGCAGGCCTTGTTTGCGGCGTATGGATCCTCGAAGGCAACGCCGTCCACTGCACAGTTTGTTTCGATACCGCTGCCGTTCAGGCTCGGGTAGCGATCTCAAATAGTCGGGCATAGCATAGGACATACGTTGTCAGAAAATACGACGCACAAATAAAGCTAGAAGCGTTCCTACAACGTCAACAACGAGCGCACGCCACACAACGCAATGGCGAAAACACGGAGAGCCGGGCCGCTTTTGCCCACATAGCTTCCGCGCAATGCGCCAACATAGACCCATCATTTTACCACACAGTACACACAGATCGAGTAAAGAATGCATAATTTTTTTCACAAGCCCTCTATGCAAGCCTTCACAAGCCCCTCTATACTTGGGCGCCATCTATCCCCGTGCGAGTGAAGCGCGCTCGGTGCGCCGAACATAAAGTGGTTGCCGCGTCGGACGGAGAGTCATCACCTCACATGTATTTCTTCCACCGTGGCCGTGGCTTGAGTGGCCGTGAACTAGAGGAGGGGTAGTGAGCTCAGCGAGCGCTCACGGCTGCCGCACTCCGTGTTGACGGCTCAAGAGGGCGCTGCAGTAAAGCATGTGCTGGATAGGCTGTGTGAAGCGGGCGGCCAGGGCGGCTCTGCATTGCATTTGCTGCGCGATTAAACACTAATTAGGCATGACACTTCATCGTCCACAAACGACAGCAAACACGGGGTAAAGATCAGTTCAGAACGGGAGCCACTTCGCGCTGCCATACCGCCAAACGGCCAAACCGCAAGTCAAACCTGCTCGCCGAAGGCCTTCAGAACGCTCGGAACCGGGCGGATCCTCGAGTCCGTATACGACAGCAGCGCCGCCGCGTACATCCAGGACCTTTCTACGCTCGCCGCTCGTCGGTGCCTGATGCCACTACCCCTTTCTAGTATGCCCCGCCTTTTCCACCGCTTGGTGGCGGGTATGTCGACGGGTCATTTCTTGTTTCCGTACTTTATAAACTGTATTTGTTTCTTTTCTGATCTAAAATACCGAACAAAAACTACTTTCACAAATAATTGAAACCGTTCACGCCATTATATTTCGTATTTTGACTAAAAAGAAGCTTTTAGCGGCTCTGACCAGTGGTAAGGCCAGGACCAGAAGACGTCACATATCGCACTCTTTCGGCACCGCGGGTCGCCCCCGTAGGTGGAGGAGGTTTCCGCGTCCGTCCTGTTGAAATATGACGCACTGATGTTTAGTTACTCTCTCCGTGCCCGCTGGCTAGCCCAAACCCCAAGAGATGGGAAACCGCAAAAAGGTAGACGCTTAAATATGATTGCAGGGCCCTTTAAGCAAAATGTTCAGAAAAACTTTACCATTGAGCTTACTATGCTCAGTGAGGGCTTTCCGCCATACTAGATGGTTTTATGGCAGGCATTTAATTTTATGGAAACAAAACGGGAAATACCGGCGATGGCTTATTGGAGCTAACAGTGTCGCGCACCGCAGGTGCATAACTGCATAGAAGGCGCGCGTAACTGAATATACAAACCAACGCATCTTGCTTTCAGTTGCGTTTCCACTGCCCACTAAAAGCGTGGGTTAGTAGATTGTAACCATAAATGTACACTCTAGCGTTGCACATTCCAGTGTGTGTTAACCATACTCTTGTTTCGGCTTGTCCAGCTGAAGCCGACGCGACAAGTTGATCGGATCAACCAGATGGCGTCAAGAACGCACCACCATGGTGTTTCTCGTGTTTCTGTACGTGTTCTATCATGGCTAAATCAATGATAAACAAAAAATGCCTAGTGACTTACACTTTTGTTGGTGCTTGGTTGGCCCTATTACCTCGTGGCGTCGGCTCCGTCTTAACTTAAGCCGAAACAACGTATAGAGACCTACAACGTCCCGAAACCTGATCTTTCGCTGTTGAATGTGCACCACCCAGGAAGAATTGCGGTACCTGATCCAACACATCTCCACGGCCAGCGGGTCTGCCATCCCCGTTCAGGAGTTCCTGCTTCCGAGCACGTCCAATGTCATCACTGCCCTCTTGTTCGGGACCACGTACGCGCTCGAGGATCCTAGGCGCAGGCGGTTGATCCAGCACGTTACCACCTTCGCGTCGCTCGTGGCTTCCAGCTGGATGGTCATTTCGATACCCGATTGGCTCAGTGGGATCTTTTCCGCTCTGCCGTTCACGAGAATGGGAGCCATTCGAAGAGAGCGGCAGAAATTGCTCGAATTTGTGCGGTAAGTTTTGCGTCCTCTAGCGAATAAACCGAGTCTCACCAGCCAGTCTGACGTACGCCACCGCTGCCCTGATGCATCGAGGGAACTTTAGTCATTTTGCACGTGCGACAAACTCGCTGCAGCTCTGCGCGAGTAGAGCACGAGACGGAACGAGCCCTCTCGCGCAATGCCGTCTGCCTTTTATGATTTTGTGAACTAAAGTTATGGCGGCGTCACGCATGCGCCGAACGTTTAGGGAGGTCGGTCTATTGTGCAGTTTTCAGTATGCCTCGCTGACCGAGTCGGTTAGAAATAAAGATCTTAAATCAATACCATGCACTTCCTCGTGGTACCTGCAGCATGTGCTAAAAACATAAACGCAGATTGGTTTTTTTTTTTTCAGATAATTACCACTTTTTTTTATTATGACTTAAATATCTACAAAATGTGTTTATTATGGTGCATGACTACTTATTTACAAATAGCACTTCCTAACAGCGAGTCCCCCGCTCAACGCCACCGCGTTATATAGACTCTTCAAAAGAGAGCGCCATCTAGCAGCTGCGGCGCCAATCATCTGCGACCGTTATTTATTGGGCTCGTACGGCGACGTGCCCAATAAACTCGGATCCCTCACACGCTTCGTGCCCCGGAAATTGCGACTTCTAATGTTGCTTTATGGGGTTTTGAAAAGGGTAAATCGTTTCAAAAGATGCTCACATTAAAAACAAAACAAAATTAAGCAGAAAGTTATTCAATTGCTCCTAAGTATTGTTCTACCCGATTCATACCGAGAGTTCTTAAAAATATTGTTGCACCACGCGCGCGTCAGGTACCTAGATTGCGACCATCCAAAAAAGAAAATTCTCCGATCTGCAATAGGCGAGATGGAGAATGTCTGGCTATACATTTTGGTAAAGGTTAGCGTATTGCATCTAAATAGTCGTCGCTTCACAAATTCGCAATTGATATTTTCGATTTCGTTGCGTTATTGCTTGGAGCTCATCGTTTCCTATAAAGTATCACTGTTCAAGATGCCGTTTATCTAGAACAAAACATTTTAAAGCGCAGCTCTTAGGCGCCTGTTTCCGCCTTGAGCGGCGTCGCCGTCGCCGTCGACGTCGGCGACGTTTCGGCATGGTGACGTTTCGGCACCGTGCCGGAACGTCCTCACAGGTCACGTGACGTCACGGGGGTCGCGTACCCCGGTGAGGCGACGGCGACGCCGCTCGGTGGGAGAAGTAGCAGGCAGGATGAGGAGGTGAGGAGGGGTGTTACCTCCCCCAATACCCTTCCCTCCTCCTCGCAGAGCTGCGCTCTAATTCGGCATTACAGGGGTTGTAAACGGCTTTCATTTTTTTGAAACGGACTTTTCTAATCACGGGGCATCTTTGTCTGTACCAACACGCAGTGCCTCAAGCGAATAAAGGTGCGTGTTCTTTTTCTTTTTTCAGTACTGAAAAATGCTGCAACTCTTAGTCCGCATCTCTTCCACAGCTAATGTGCTGTAGAGCCATGGTACCAACACCGGTCGTTGTATGGTTTGCATTTATATGGCGCTAATAATAATGTCGGTGCCTTGTTGCCGGAGAGTACGTTCGCTACAGTGAGCCCCCCTTTTTTTTCAGCTCTTCTGAGCACTTCGATATACAAACAAAGGCAGAGCTTTGGGCTCCCGATTCCCTAAAGCAAGATGTCTTACTTCGTATAATTTGAAAGTGCGAAGTTATTCCTATAGCTGTAAAACAAAAAACAGAATGACAAAAAGTTCACAATAAAACATTACGTATCTTGTTTTTTGTAGCTTCCCAACTGTCTTTCGATTAAAAATCTGACACATTGAAGAAACGAACTTTGATACTTTACTTTATTCAAGTGCTGCACTGAATTAATGGCACCATTCTTTTTAAGCCATGCGGCTAAAAAACAAAGGGGCCTTCCTAACCTTCAAACCTTGCTCTTTAAAGCCTTCATGGTGCTTGTAATAAAAAGTTAGCAGAAATACGACATACTCTCTTTAGCACTTTGCTCAGACGAGCGCCGAATATTTATGCTTATGAAAAATTGATGCAAACCAGCATTTTCCGCCAAGCTAGTATTTTTATTAAATGTTTTAGTTCCGAAAGAAAAACACTACGTTGGCTACAGCGTTCGTTTTTCCGCCGCGCTCTATAACTTCAAGAAATTTATTGCCGCATGTCACTAAGCACGAAAGGGTTACTGTTACATGGTAAATAGTGACACTATATAGGTGTTCGAAAAGTGCTCGTACGATGTGTACATTAAGAGGGCGTGGGAGGGTCCAGATTTTCTCCCTTTCAAAATCCAGATAGAGCGTTGAACAGGCCGTCATTGGCTGTCATCTCCACCATCTGATTCTGAAAGGGAAACAAAATAGAGGTTGAGCGCGCCACTTTTAGATGGCGCCAGCATCGGAGAAGTGACGTGGCTGGCAGACTCCGCCACATTTTTTTATGAAGAAAATAGACCCCCCAAACGTGGTCGCCGTTGGTCAAAGGAACTTTCTCCTTTCTCTCGCGCGCTTGCGGCTTGCGCTGGCGCGGTGTTAGTCCGGTCGCTGAGCTATTTGATCATGTAGCAGGTGGCGCTCGTAACTGCTTGGAGGTAGGATGCCTGGACTTCTGCCTGTGTTAGAGTAGATCCATCTTTTCTTTTTGTATAGTGCCGCTTATCAGGTACAAAGATTATCTAGCTGTAGATTATTGCCACTCAAGACAAAGTCGCGTGTGTTGATCGCACCCGATTTGTGCGGGCGGTTGCAAACATTACTGGTTTTTGGCGTAGGCTTTGCAGCTTTGGAGTTGTAGGATAACTGTCGCGACGAGCGACGGAGATTCCTCCGTCGCTCATGGCAGCGGATTATGTTTTATTTAAGTTACAAGCATTTTCAACCGTCTGTTAAGAAAAAAAAAGTATATTTGCAGTTTTGTGTTTTTATATTATCAGTATATTACATGTGTTATTTTAGTAACGTTTGCTAAGCTTGGTCTCGCGTTAGGGCAATTGTTTTTTGTTTTTTGTTTTTGTCTGATTATGCGTTGCGTTGGAGCGTATAATCGTGTTTTTTGTGTGTTTCTTTACCGCAGTTTTTTTTTCTTTTTTTTTTTTCTTTTTCGATGATTATATGACGCGTTGGATACGATATACTTCTTGTTTTGTGTTCGTGCGTACTTTTACACTCCTCTAAAAGCCCAAAAGGGCTACAGTATAAATAAATTAAAAATATCAGATTTCAATAAAACTAATGATCTTTATTGTACTTACACTCGCTTTCAGATTCCTTCATTCATTAAAATATTTTTACAAACCGAGGGGTTTGGAGGTCTCTGTTACACGTGTAGATAGACCGCAAGGCCAGCGGGACGTGGCCGGCTGAACAGAAACGCGACAACGTTCCTTTCGCTTCTGGGTCCGAAGAAGGAGTGTTTTAATCATTTTGTTCTTAGCCCGAGACTGAGGCAGGAAAGAGGAAAGTTTCAAAGTACTTTGAAACTTTCCTCTTTCCTGCCTCAGTCTCGGGCTAAGAACAAAATGGTTAACATCCACCAGCTCGCCTGCGCACTCACTGCATTAACAAGTGTTTTAATGTCTCGTGATGGTGATCGCTGTAGCGGACAACTACCGCTAGGGAATCTGGCAGCGCTACTAGCCAGATGGAGATTGTGGCAGTCTCACCATATTTTCTTTGTTCTGTTTTCTTATCTTTATCTTTATCTTCTTTGTTCAAGTACCCACTTCGCCATCAGGCATTGCAGTGGGGGACCGGGACTTCGCCATCAGGCATTGCAGAAGGGGACCGGCGGGGGGGGGGGGGGGGGGGGGGGGGGGGCAAACACTATACAGACACACACAAAAACTCACACATTCAGTGCGTTAAAAAAGGCGCCATTGGAAGCTATTGAGACAGCGTGCGATGGAAGGGAGTTCCGATCGCGCGCAATCTCTACAAAAAAGGAGTGTCGCAGGACGTCACCGTTGAAAGGAATTTCTCTAATTTTTAAAGCATGGTCGTTCCTACTAAATACGTAAAAAGGCGCTTTCCTATACTTATCCTTTTCTACATCGGTTTTACCGTAATAAATATCGTGAAAAAAATTTGAGATAGAAGAAATATCCGCAATTTTTTGTAATAATTGCCACTTAAGCTTATGTTTCCACTCAGTCATACTTAGTCGCCCATACGTGAATATTAAAAACAAACCTCAAAGCGAAATTTGTATTTTTTCAAGTTTTTGTATAGAAAAGGCGGTATGAGGGTCCCCGACAACGCAAACATATTCCAGAATAGAATGAACGTGTGAAACTAAATTGTTTCTTTGAGCGACTGAGGTACAGTTCTGAAATTTCGACGCAGAAATCCTAGCATCTGTAAGGCCTTCGAGGAAATATAGTAGCCATGCGCATTCCAACGCAGATCGGATGTAAAGTATACACCGAGATATTTAAATTCATTCAGGGTTTCTAGGACTTTTTCATTTAGCGAATAGCGAAATGCTGGTGGTAAAACCTTCCCTGTAAAGGTGACATGCACAGTTTTCTTTTACGTTCAAAGACGTTTGCCATAACTGACACCATGATTCAATGTTGTCCACGTCCTTTTGCAAAATCACACTATCATGCGCATTATTTATCTCTCTATAGACAACTACAGTCATCCGCAAACATTCGAATGGCAAAACAAACAGCATTATCATTTATGTAAATAACAAATAAAATCGGTCCTAGAACCAAGCTTTGCGGCACACCTGAAGATACGTTGGCCATTTGGGATTAGAAGCCATTTAAAACCACACACTGTTTTCTGAACGACAAATACTACGAATCCCCTTACAAACTTTGTTATCAAGTTTATAAGCGTGTAGTTTAGAAATTAAAAGATAACGAGGAACGACATCAAAAGCCTCACTGAAATCAAGTAATATACAATCAATACTCCGTCGCTTGTCGATTTTGCCAAAGAGAGGACATCAAAAATGCGACTAATTACGTATTACATGAATATCCCTGCCGGAATCCGTAGTTGCGAGGGATGTAAATGGTTAGATGCGCTAAGATGAGTCATGATATTACAAATCTAAATATGTTCCATTCCCTTGCATGAAATACTTGTTAAAGATATCGGTCGGTCGTTTTCGGCAATGGTTCTAGGACAGTCTTGGGTAAGTTACTTTAAAAAGTAATTCGTTACAGTTACAGTTACTTTCAGAAAAAAGTAGCGAAGTTACCGTTACAGTTACCGCAACAAAAGAGTAACTCGTTACAGTTACAGTTACTTTTAAAAGTAACGACGTTACTTTTCAGTTACTTTTCTATAACACAAAAAATTAGGAAAAACTAGAAAACGCCCCTCACAAAGTTTTATTGCATAAAATGAAAAAGTATGCTTTTTACTTCATATTGTAACTTAGCAGCAGTTGCTTCTCGAAATTAGTGTTTGAAAGTTTCCACGTCAGGTAGTGGCGCAAATCAAAATGCGAAGCATGCGCAGTGCCCTAGCTCCGCGTGTATTGTTGTTTCACGGTTGATTCACCCGATTAAAAAGTGTTTGAACAGAAAAAAAAAACACAACATATATAGTGCTTCAAAACACTAAGATGTAAGTGTTCAGTCGCAAAGTACAAGCGCGTGCGTAAAGATAACTAGATTTTTTTATCAAATCTACACGTGGCTATATTCGGGTCGTGACTCGCGACGAATTCATTCACAAGTTTGTGCAAGGCCAATTTGACACTCGAAATGTCGGAACAGACGATTTGGAAAGTGCAAGATGTAGCTAAATAGTACTCGTTCAGTGTTATAATATTCATAAAAAGTTGAAAAGTAACGACAAAAGTAATGTCGTTACTTTCATGGTTACCTAAGAAAAAGTAACTCGTTACAGTTACAAGTTACATTTTTAAAACGTAACCTGTTACAGTTACAAGTTACCAAAAAAGTAACGAAGTTACAGTAACGCGTTACTAGTAACGCGTTACTACCCTAGACTGCTCTAGGACCACTTTTATGCACTGGCATTACTCGTGCAGGCTTCCAGTCTAAAGGAAGCGAAGATTCACGCAGCGATTTTTGAAACAGTATGACGAAATATAGGCACAATGAACTTGGACAAGATTTGAGAATACACCCAGGAATATCATCCGGACCAGTCGATTTGGTTGTTTCCAAGTTACGTAACCGATTAAGAATTCCAGAAACAGCAAATTCAACTTGAGGCATAGCGTTGGTTGCCGCTGGAACGTCAAAATCCACAGCCCTCGACTGCGAAGGTGTAAAAAGCAACCGAAAATATAAATTAAAATGCTCGACTTTTTCGTTATCACTGTCGACGAGGGCATCGTTATGTTTGAGGATCGGGACGGAAGAATTTTGTTCGCCGTTTGTTCGGACATATTTCCAAATTTTTTTTTTAGGAGCGCCTAAAGGTATTAGTTTTATTTGAAGAAAAAACGCCGCTTTAGCCCGTTCCAAGCTGTCCCCGATTAATACTGCAAATTCTTTCAGTTTGGCAAGGTCACTCAAAAGCCGGGTTTTACGGTATATGACGTAAGCATCTTCTTTTCATGATGAGTAATACACGAAATTCTCGCGTAAACCACGGCTTGTGACGTGCTCGTTTTGGTGTTAACATGCGCGATGATACACACTCGTCCCAGAAGCTAAAGCTTTTTTTTTTTTTTTTATTTAGAATTTATTGACATTAGAGACTCGGACAAAGTTTCAAACACTGGAAAATAAGATTCCAGCGCAGAGTTCATTTTTGAATAATCCGTTGCAGTCGCTGCGGGTCGTCACAGTAATCGTTCCATTTCCACACAACGAGCAACACTTTACTATTTACACCGCTGAGAAAAATACATCGACATTTGAAAGCTTACAAGGCCAAAAAACGTTCAATCGTTCACGTTCATCGTCGTCGTTCCTCCTTTTCTTTCCCCGTTTTTCCCCGTACCCACGTGCCGGGGCATCCTAGCAAACTTCTTCCTTTTCTGCTTCTACTCCCTTACTCCCTGTTCGTCTAACGCCAACAGGGGTTTATCCGACGTTAGTTGCATCTTCCACTGTGGTTGCAACATAATCAGCTCGGTCATAGAAAAACAGCCTTCTTTCACGTGATTTGCTTTTGCTCGGACAACTTAAGTTGACTTGAGACACTGTAGCTCTGTGGTCACTAATACCTGGAACGGTGTGCGTATTTTCGACAACCCCAGAAGTATTACAAAGCAAAAGATCCAAGATATGGAGCGTATCATCATTTCGTGTCGGTTCAGTAACATATTGCTCTAATGAAAAAACGTCCAACAAGCGAAAAACAAAACTCCGCATACAGTTCACCATCAACTGTGCTCCTGAAGTTCGTATTATTCCATGCAATAGCTGGCAGGTTGAAATTGCCGCCAATAATAATATGATCGCACGAGATCGTTTCAATAGCATTTGAAAGACACCTGATACTGTTAGGCGTTGAACATGGCGGCCGACAAAAAGACCAACGGCTAAGCATTTCCCATTGGTCGATCTTTTCTGACAAAACATAGTTTCGACATTTTGTGTGTTTACAACTCTCTCTGTAGAAGAAAAGGTCTTATCAACCAGAACAAAGAGAACGCACCAACAGACCTTTTCTTGACACAGTATTAAAATGTTGTCCAACGGCGGTAAACTTGGCCTTACAGTCTCAAGAAAGTTTTGTGGGGCCATTACGCAATCGACCGTGTCCCGAAAAAAAGTGCAACGCGAGGAATTTACTTTTCGTTTGTGTTAACAGAGACCGTGTCCAGGAGCATAATCTTACGTTGCATGAGGACAACAACCGTGACTTTATTGATGGGTATTTGAAAAAAATGAAGGAACATCAGAATGAACCGAACTCTCCCTTTCAAGGTAGGTTGACAATAATATGTGCGTACATCTAATAATGTTCACCGAATACCCTGTAAATAAAGTACAAATGATAGTGATGTACTAACTCACTAACTCGCATCAGGGGCAGGGGCAACGTTTAGAATCATAAATATCGCACAAAAGCACTTTATTTTATGTTCAGTGCTGTGTTGCGGAATGGGCATCAAGAATTTCCATAATTGCATTTTTCATTTTTATTTTGTATTTTAGGGAATGGGGTTACTGGGCCCATTCCCACTCCTTGAATGGCCGGACCGTTTTATTCCATTTCTCTAATTCCTGAACACACACAAAATAAGCTCTTGACAGCTACATGTGTTGCCAGCAAAATCAGCACCGATGCTAACGTTATCAAATACATAGACAACTACAAAAATATGCAAAGCGCGTCCCAGAAGCAATGTTTCCGCTAGGCCGCGGAAAGTGCTTGATTTGGTGGCAGAGCATATACTACACACACGATCAAGAAACAGCCTAAAATTCAAATCGCCCATTTTCTTTCTAAACCGACCGTGTGCCCTTTACTTCTAGGAGATATAAAACCAGCTTGTTGTGTTTGTTTGATAAGGGCTTTTTAGAGCACAAACCTAAAAGAATACATTTATGTGCCTGTCAAACCCTTTCGAGGCAAAATGCAAAAGAGCAGCAGACGTCACACTTGCTCTAACAGTGTCGCGCCTTGTATGCGCGACACTGTTAGGCGAACGCGATATCGACGCTTTTTTGCATGTTACGTACGTACGGTCATGCAATATTACAGTTTGCGATAGTGTCCGAAATGAGCCTTTTCCAACACAGTTGTAGTTTTGATGACAGCCTTAAGATTCTAATAGAAGAAAAAAACAGCGATAGCAGTGATAATGCAGTGAGTGCGCAGGCGAGCTGGTGGATGCTAACCATTTTGTTCTTAGCCCGAGACTGAGGCAGGAAAAGAGGAAAGTTTCAAAGTAGAAGAAAAATGAACAGTCGAGGACACGTCTCTCCTTTTTCCTCTTCTCCTCTTTTCCTGCCTCAGTCGCGGGCTAAGAACAAAATGGTTAGCGATACCAGGTTTGTGCTAACAGCGTCGTGCAGTCTATCGATCAGTCTGTGTGATCCTGAACTAGTCATTGTCTGTTCCTTGCTCAGTCGCCAAAAAACAAAGCAAATGGATAAACAACAAGCGTGCACGCGTGCAGAGGAACACCTCTTGGGCAACGCCGTCGACTTCTACACCGCGGGTACGCACACGCCAGCGTCTTTCATCCACTGGCTTCTGGCCGTCTGCGCCCAGAAGCGAGACACGGTGCAGTCCAGGATCCAGCGAGAAATCGACGACCACGTCGGTCGCGAGCGGCAGCCCACCTGGGAGGATCGCAAGAAGATGCACTTCACTATGGCCAGTGTGTTCGAGATACTGCGATGGAAGAATCCGTCACCCGTAATCAGCCCTAGAGGGTAAATAAGTGCTCCGTTCGTCACCTAGTAGTACATTCGTCTTTCAGGTTCCCCTAAGTCGTTTCATTATTTTTTTACTGTCATTTTTTTGCGCATAAAGCATTCCATATCATTCCTTCGAGGGGCACAGTAATTTCAAAAAACATATTTTGGAGTGTCTTCATAGGACACGTATGTCATAAAATTAACTTTCACTGGAAAAATAAAATATTTTAACGAAATATTTACGTCGTTATACATATTGTTTGGTTAACGATTCCGAAATATGCTCCTACAAGGTGTCAAAAAAAAATCATTTACAGTGTATTTTTCGCCGCAAAAATAAACTACACAATTCCGAACGCTCATTCAGCTCCATACATTCGAGAGCTCCGTCGGCCGCCATTTTCCCATTAACCATTTTAGAAAGTAAGATCATTTTTTAATAAGATCAAGGTTAGTTTTGAAAGTTTAGCATCTGGTTCAGATCACTAGCGCTATAATTGGGCGGAGAATGAGTGTTCGGCGAATGCATCGTTTGTTTTAGCGGTAAATAAAACCTTATATTTTTTTTTGGAGGGTACACCGTGTATTTTAAAGGATCGTTCACACACTTTCAACCGAGTACGACCGAGAGAGACAAGACCGGTTTTTAATCCTCTTACGACACCTTAGGACCAGCTCTGCAGCAGCGCATCCGGTCCTAAGATGTCGCAAGAGGCTTAAAAACTAGTCTTGTCTCTCTCGGTCGTACTTAGTCGGAAGTGTGTGAACGAGCCTTAAGACGTTGCCACCGAAATAGATGCATGCTTTGGAATCGCTCCTAACTCGAAAGAAGTCTCGCGATGCAAATATTGCGCTAATATTGTTAAATGTTTATTTTGTCGCATACATGTCCTATCCAGGCACTGAGAAAATGTTTTAAACGAGAACATTATCGACAGAAATCTGTCTTGTTGGGAAACTGTTAAATTTGCGAAGCCAGAACTCTAACCAATGCTCTAAAAAGGTTTAGCCCAACGTTTCAAAACCTGCCAGTTTTCTTTATCATTGGTGACTAAATCGCGGGGAGCGGAATCAGTGGTAAACAACTAAGAGAAAGATTAAAGCTGCTGCTGCTTCACGCGATTTAGTCACCCCTGATGAACAAACCGATCAGGTTATGAAACTTTGAGCTGAACCTTTTTTGGGTTTCGGTTGTATCGCGTCGTATCACCCCCATATAATACATCCTTTTTCAAAAGTGTGCGCCCTTTAGTAGCTGAAGCTGCGTCGATTATCCGAGGCCGGCATATCCTGGGCATGCACTTGGAGCCCACATTGGACACGAACTCTGCGTCACCACTAGGCGCGTACTCGAGGGCCGACTGCGTACTCGACACGAGTGTTGCGTGAGCACTCGACGCGTATTCGGACCCAATCACGCTCTTCGTGCAGGAGGCGATGCCCCAAGTATAGCGGACGTCAGCGTTGCTTAATGGATTTCTGAAAAGAGTCTACTGGTGACGGCATGTTTCTAGTGCGGAAGCGTATAATGCGAGCACTGTGTCCACTTCTAAATTTGCAGACCGCAGGAGAACACAATCCTCAATGGATACGTCATTCCCAAAGGCACCGTGGTGATGTCAAATATCATGGCAGTTCATCGGGACCCCACGCTTTGGGAACGACCCGATGATTTCGATCCGACCAGGTTCCTATCAGCCGACGGCTCATGTCCTGCGAAGAGGCCGGAACAGATCATCACATTTTCAGTTGGTAAGCTCTCTGTCGTGACATTGAGTATCTTTCATGATTGATCAGAATTCAATTAAAAGTGCGTTCGCTAAGAGTTTTAGAAAATTTCCAAATATAATTACTCATATGATAGCACGGCACTACAAACCATTTTGAGAATTTTCAACCTTGCTTGGAAGATCCCAGGTAGTACATGAAGTAGGGCTGCACTGGGGCCCTACTGGGCTGTGGCATGCCCCTGTAATACCGTCGTGGCTCCCACTTCAGTTATGCTAGGGTAAAATTAGCGTAGATTTGAACAAAGCGAGTGCATCCCCACTTGGGCTGTTGACGAAGTACCCTTGTGGGTTTCACTTTTTCTATGCGTAGGCATGTAGACCTTGGGCTACACGTACAATGCCTCCGTGGGTCCCACCTCGGCTATGCGGGAGCAGAGTAAACAAAGATGTGGGCTCCACGGGGGCACTGCGTGGGCATGCCCAACTTGGTCTGCCCGGGCAATGTCCCAGTGTATTCCACCTCGGCAATACAGGGGCAGAGTTAGCAAAGTAATGGGTTTCGCGGGGACACCGCGAGGGCATGCCCAACTTGGGATGTCCGTTCAATGCCCTAGTGGGTCTCACCTGGGCTAGGCGGGGTCAGAGTCAGCGGAGGTGGGCTGCATGGGGGCGCCGCTTGGACATGTTCAACTTGGGCTGCCCGGGCAATGTCCCAGTGTATTCCACCTCGGCAATACGGGGGCAGAGCTAGCACAGTTCCGAGAATGCAACCGCCGATGAGCAAATGGAAACAAGGAGACTTCCCTTGATGAACGAGGACTAATTTAAGTGCGAGAAGCCGGGTCACCAATTGTAGATGGTTCGATTACAAGCGGGAGTTGTGTAACCAACAAAGATATTACATACACATATTTACAAGAAGATATAATTAAAGATTGTTCGTCGGGCGCTTTGTGGTTAGAACGGTGTGAGGGCTACTCCGTGCCCGTGCCTCGCGTGAATCGCGTCATCAACGCTGGTTCTTGCCACGTGTGTCTTAGAGCGCTTTTCTTTCTCGTCGTTTTGTGCTTGTTACACGGGGCAGAGTCAGCAGAGGTTGCCAAACGGGGGCACCGCGTGGACATGCCCAACTTGCGGTGCACGTTCAAGGCCTCCCTAAGTTCAACCTGGGGTATGCGGAGGCAGTGTTAGCATTGGTGGGCCATATGTGGGCATCGCGTTGACATGTCCAACATCGGCTGCCCATTCGATGCCTCCGCAGGTCCCCTCGGCTATGCGGGATCAGATTCAGCAGTGAGGTGAGATCCACGAGAGCACCGCGAAGGCATGCCCAACTTGGGCTGTCCATTCTATGCCAAGTGGGTCCCACCTCGGTTATGGGGAGGGCTGAGTCAGCAGAAAAGTGGGCTCCAAGGGGGCACCGCGTGCGCATGCCCAATTTGGGCTGCCCGTGCAATGCCCCCATGGGTCCCACCTCGGCTATGCGGGGGCATAGTCAGCAGACACATGGACTCCTCAGGGGAACCACGTGGGCATGCAACACTTGGACTGTCCATCCAATGTCCACCTCAGCTATGAGGGGGCAGAGTCAGCAGAGAGGTCAAAGCATGCACATATAAGGATCAAAATGGTGATATTTCAGTAGGAGCGCGGGTAAAGTGAGGCACGGCCTATTTCGGGATGCACTGCAATATCCTACATTGTAGGGAATAATGAGATGTCTATGACCGAAATACGGTTCACGGGGGACCTTATTGGGCTGCTCACGTAGGGGTTCCATGAGGGAAGTCCTTGTGGGCTGCCCACCTAGGACCCCTGTTGGCCCCACAGAGTGGTTCATGTGGGCTGCCCAAGTGAGACCCACTTAAGCACGACTTGTAAAACCAACGTGATACCTACGTGGGCCACCCACGTGGGCTACCCAGGTGGGACACCTACGTGGAACATACGTGAGCCCCCTTTTATGGACCAACTTTCTGCTACTTGGGATGCTGCTCAGAATAGCTGGTTATCAAGCACACAGAGAGAAAAATTACCATGTTTTTACTCGCTTAAAAGCTATAACTAATATTGAATTCGAACTTATGTGTTCTTTTTAGAGCACAGCTCCTAGGCGCCCGTTTACGGGTTGAGCGGCGTCGGCGTAACCGCGCGCGCTGCAGTATGGGACCTTTTCCTCTGAAGTTAGAGGGGAAACTTTCCCGCTTAATTTAGCGGGAAAATTTCTTCCGCCAACTTTAGCAATAGACTTTTCCCGCTAAACTTAGCGGGGAAATTGACGTCACGTGACCTGAACACCATTTCAGTTTCTCCGCTAAATTTAGCGGGGAAAATGCCGTCACCACTTTGTGTCACACCATTCAGGAGCAGCAACTCCGTAGCCTCTACACTCAGAGAAATAGGGGTGTAGTACTTACACGTCTCGGCTCATATGTAATACCCCACAACTACATTTCCACGCTCAGTCCACTGATGTCGATCATCGGTCATTAGATAGATCAATTGGTAGTCGCCAAAGTCTGACTTCATGTCACCTGACATTTGTGAATCTTATTATTCCTTCGAAAAGACTTTTAGCTCTTGTCCCTCGGCTGGCGTAGAACCAGCGCCCTTTCATTCAGTAGCCCAACGCGGTTACTCTCCACCACGGATGCAGGTGTCTCTATCGTGTTTGGACGTCGTATGCAATCGTGGGAAGTGCGAGGTCTCGCCACTCTTTTACGCCATGTCAAGTTCAGATTATATTTGGTGATACTTCTATAAGGTGACGCGTAGATGTACTCGCGTTTAAGATGTACTCGTGACAAAGTGTGGGGACACGCCGCTGGATGTCACCATGGCCAATCTGGAGCACTTGGTGATATTCCCACAAGATGTCGCGAGTCCTGTGGCTTATCTCATCGGTAACCTTCAATGTGTTGACATGTTCACAGGGTATCGTATGCCCCAGCCAATGAACGCTCTCCATTATTCGTGTGGTGAAGTTCGAGCTGTCGAGATGTTTGCGAGCAGGAGTGACTAGTTGCACGGAACAACACCGTCGCTGGAGCGAGATAGAAGTCTGCGCTGGAGACCGTAAGACAAACAACGACTTCTTTGTGACTGCACTGGAACTCCTCATCAACCTTATTAAGTTCGGTAAGTTCCCTCCCTACGAAATGCACCCAGTTGTGTTCCGGGTGGGGTCCCGCGTGTACGAGCCTACAAGGGAAAGGACAAGGGTAGCCAATGCTCGAGGGTCCTTTCACATTCTTGCCGGGATAGGTGAGCAAGGTGATGTCCAGAGTAACCGAAGCGGAAACGACGGACATGGATGAGGTCCTGTAGGACACGGTTCATGCCACCAAGCAGTCAGTGCGGTGCAAGTCTCACATCGAAGGATCTTACGTGCATCGGCTGACCGCGGATGGTCTTCGCTACAGGCTGGTCACTGCGTATCAGGGTTGTAAAGTACCTAGGCACAAGTAACTGGAACTTGGTATCTAGATACTTTTGTTGTACCTGAGGTACAAACTAAGGAACTTCCAGTTCTCGGTATCTGTATGTGCATCTTAACTTCTTTTTTCCGGTAACCTGTAGCTCAGTGAAGTTACGTTTTACAGGTACTTTTCTATTTAGTTCGTCAAAATGGCAGCAACTATAAATCTTGAAGTATTAACACACCACCATGTGCCGTGATTAACGTTGAGTTGGGTACAACCTGAAAGGCACTGACTTGATCGAACAACGTTTTAGGCTTTTAGCGAACGAAGTTCCGCCCATGATGTTTCATCGAACGACACTTTAGAGAATGGCAGTGTTCTTTTGAGCGAACGGTGGATTAGCGATACCGTTCTAGCGACACCAATTTATCGCGCTGGTTCGACAAAAATAGTTTTGTCGAACCAGCGTGATCCAGATCAACCAGTGTGACCAATTCAAACCACCTTGACCAGTTCAGCCATTATGAAACTGGTCAAACTGGAGCAAAAACCAAGTTTGAAACTGGTACCAGTTTTAACTGGTCTTTCCAATGGGGCGTAGAACGAATCAGTAAAATAAAAAAACGAGCTGGGTACGTGGCTCTCGTAAACGTGACCCGTGTTTTCCGGTTTCAGGATGGCTTCAAAGTCGTAGACGCAGAATTATGGAAAAGGCTCCATTAGGTGTGTGCAACAAAGATAAAGCGCGTCACTTTTTTTTTATGTGAGACCGTTCGGACTGTTTTTTTCTGAATGGAAAGTGCCGAATAAACAAGGACAAAAAAGGGGACAGAGACGAAGCGCACTCTCAACTGAAGGTTTATTGAAACAAACATTGACTATTAATACCGTCTATCTCGGTGTTGGCTCAAAAAAAAAAAAAACTCTTTATCTGTTAAGTGCAGTGACGGCGCACTAATACACAGACTCTCCCCTTGATTTCTTATGCGGAATGCCTCATGTATTTCTCGCGCTGTTTCGTGCTTTCCATTCAGTGATATACCGGCGCTTTCCATTCAGAGATGTACCAACTAGCCCATTTATCTATTCTACTACTGTTTTTTTTTTTACACAGCGCGAAATGACTAGTTAGCAAAGACCGAAAACGAAAACCCATCATGCATCTTTTACAACGGAATCGGTAGCTAGCCTTGTTTTCGAAAAGCCCGGCGAAGTTGGTAATGACAAAGTGATCGCCGATCAAAAGCAAATCTACGTGCTTTTCCAGCTGGTGATCGTTGACTTTGAGAGTCAAGATTCGGGGCGCGCCAGACGCGCCCCGCAACTTGACTTGGTCGTCTGCGTCGTCGCCCGCCGTCAAGCCTGGCAAGTTTCTTGGTCTTATTTTTTACGTAAAAAGAGCTAAGCTTTGTAATTTTACAAGAAAAAACCGACCTGTGAAATACACCTTTGACGAAAAGTTTAGTTTGCTACGTGCAGGCGTCGATTTTTACGGTCCATTTTAGATCTAGCCAGGGACTTGAGACACCCTATGCATCTGGAGAGAGAAAATGACTTACGCTGATCGGTGTGGCGGCGCCGCACAAATGTGACACGATTAGTCGCGCTACTCGCGACATCTTGTGGAAATATCACCAACTGTTCCAAACTGGGCATGGCGACATCCAGCGGCGTGTCGCCACACTTTCCCACGAGTACATGTTCAGCGCAAGTACATCTCAAGCGCAAGTACACCTCAAGCGCCGCCTTGTAGAAGTATCACTAACTTTAATCTGAACTGGACATAGCGTTACAGAGCGGAGTGTCCGAGCACTTCCCACGATTGCATACGACGTCTAAGCACGACAGAGGCGCTTGCATCTGTGGCGGAGAGGTACCGCGTGGGGCTACAAAATGAAAGGTCCCATGGTTTGACGCCAGCAGAGGGCAAGAGCAAAAGCCTGTTCGGAGGAATATTACATGTCACGTGACGTAATGTCAAGTGAAATTACGTCACAGACTTTGGCGACTACCAATGGATCTATCCATTGGCCGATGATCGATCATCGATCAATGATAAATTTATAGATACAATATCAATTATCGAAAATCAAATTCTTTTTCAGATATCAGAAACAGATGTTGTTGATATCTAAATAGGAGAGGATAGAATTCGCTAACTGGTCGCGGGCTACTACGTCAGACCTAGCTGCTCGCGACCAGTTTGATATCTGGATGGGATCGATGTCAGAGACAAGATACCCGGATATCGGAAACATATCGATATCAGAAACATATGTGTTCTCATCGGAAACACATGTCTTAGTAATGATTGGTTATTGGTGTGATCGTGTACACTTTTACTACTACTGCTGTGATCAAGACTACGTGCGTATTCTGTCGCAGGTAAAGGATGTGTCCAGCGGACAAGCTAGCTACCGTCGAAATGTTCCTTTACGTGACCAGCCTTCTCCAGAAGTTTACTGTGTTTCCCGAAGAAGGAAAACGGCTGCCTCGCCTGGATTCCCTCGAAGTTACGAAGGCCCATCCAGCTGTCAGCAAATTGCGCTTCGTTCCTCGCTGACACCCAGCGGAAACCAGAAGCGCGGAAAGTGCCTGCGCACAAGCGCAATGGAAAGTCAAGAGCTGTTGTGCTTTTATTTTCTTTTACCATATTCGTAGTTTCTATATATGTTTCTTTGCACTATATCCGCGTATCTCGCACCAACAAAGATTATAATGCATTTAAAATATTGTTTATCATCAGTCTAATAAACAGCGGCGCTGGAATTAAGCGTTTCGCTTTGTCTCAAATTCGATACCGTAGTATTCTTTTTTCATAAAGTTTCTGACCAATAGTAAAATTTGAAATCTCGTCAGCATGATATCTCCAAAATAATGTCCCAGGCCAGGGTGCACAACTCAAAAATGACGCGGGCAAAAAATTGTTTATTGGAAACTGCGCGGGCCGCACCTAGTGGGACACGTTACACCTTTTTGCTGCAGACAGGTTTTTAATATCCGGCATCATCGCACTGGTGGCCGTCTTCAGCACATCTCGCAGTGTCATGTCCGTTATAGAATATCGAAGACGGTTCTTGTTGAGGGTCATCAGTGAGAACGTCTGCTCACAGACATACGTGCTCCCAAAAAGTGATGCAAGCTTCAATGCGTAGTCCACAAGGTTTCCGTACTTGCTCCTGTCAAGGCTTCTGTAGACGTCAAGCAGCTGAGACTCACGATGCATACTCTTCAGTTCTGGCGAGCACTGGAGGTCGATGAGTTCTAGCTGCAGCGTCGGACCTGTATCTTCCGGTGCGACAGACAAGGGATCGCGGAACAAATCGTAGTTACTCTTCTCACTTTCGAATGCCTTGAATCTTTGCTGGAACTCGGAGAGCAGGTACTCAACCTGTGGAGCGTACGTCGCAGCTACCGTCTTCCGATTTTCGCCGGTGGGAAAGAGCATCTGGCTGGTTGGAAAGTGAATTATGCTTCCACCCCCAAGCTGCAATTTGAAGAGGCGCAGCTTTCCTTGGAACGCGAAAATCACGCTCACCATGTCCGAAATGAGATGGTCTTTTCCTTGGAGAGCTATGTTAAGCGTGTTCAGATGCCTTGAAATATCGGTGAGGAATGCCAGATCCCACGACCATTGTTCTTCCTCCAGCTCTGGTATGTGTTTGTTTTCCTCTTGCAAGAAAGCGATGATGTCGGCCTTCAGCGCGACGAAGCAACTCAGATCATTCCCATGGCTTAGCCAGCGAACTTCAGTGTGATACGGGATGTCCATGTGCTCACTCTTCATTTCTTTCAGGTACTCTTGAAATTTCCTGTGCTTCAATCCCCGAGCACGTATAAAGTTGACAACCGAAGTCACGACCTTCATCACATGGTCAAACTTCATCACTTTGGCACAGAGTGCTTCCTGGTGAAGCACACAGTGATATTGATTCAGTTCTACACCACTGAACGCTTGAAGTAAGGCAACGGCTCCGTTTATCTTTCCCATCATGGCTGGGGCTCCATCGGTGAAGACACCTGCAAGTTTTCCCATGATAGCTTGAGCTTCTCGATGACGTCTTTGACCTCCTTGCTGATCTCTTCTCCCGTAGTCCGTCCGTGCATTGAGCAAAGCTCTGCCAGCTACTGAGTCACTTCTGAAGTTTTCGTTCACACCACGGATGAAAACAAGCAGCTGTGCTGTGTCTTTGATGTCTGTGCTCTCATCTAAAGAAAGAGAGTAGTAGACAAAATGACTGCAACTCCTCTCCAGCTGTTTTGATAGGTCGTCGGCAATGTCATGCACACGTCGTTGTACTGTCATTCTTGATAGGCTCAGGTTTTGGAAAACCAACTTCTTGTCCGGGCACATCTCCTCAGAAGCAATCATAAGACATTCCTTGATGAAGTCGCCATCAGTAAACGAACGACCTGAATGAGCGATCTGTCGAGATATCTGAAAAGACGCCCGCGTGGCTGCTTCAGATATGTTCTTTGCTTTCGTAAAATGCTTTGCTCAGCAAGCAAATTCCGTTTTAAGTCCTCGGACTTTGTTTATCTCTCCGAATCCGAAAGAGCGCTGAAGTCGCAGGCATGTTTGGTCTCGTAGTGGCGTCGAACGTTGTATTCTTTAGGCGCCGCGAGAGATTCTCGACACACAAGACATAAGCACTTCGATGCGTTCTCAATGAAAAAGTACCTCCATGTCCACTCCTGGTTGAATTTCCGGCCCTCCTGGTCGATTTTTCTCTTTGGAAGTGTACTCATTTCCAAGCGTGACACGACTAGCTTTTCTCTATCTGCAACAAGCTGTCACTGATCATGTCCCAACAGGAGGGAAGAGGGCTGTGGCCTCCGTGGAGAGAGGGAGGAGGAAACGGTATGAAGGAGAACTGGAACAACGATAGGGGAGGGACGCTGTTAGGGGTCATAACAACGTACTGGATGGCTGTACAGGCTTTTGTATTGTTGTTTTCTGTGGGTCCAGTGGAGAGGGGAATATCTGAACTGAGGACGCGGAGTTTCCCCCGGAAAAGAGGACGCTGAGAAAGTAGGTCAACGGGTTCGAATGATTTCTGCCAAGTCAACGGCCGCAGTGCACTGAATGACACGGTGAGCGAGTACTGCGCTCGGCTGGGCCGCGGGCCGCGGGCCACACAGAAAGTGCGCCGCGGGCCGCATGCGGCCCGCGGGCTGTATGTTGTGCACCCCTGTCCTAGGCTATCTCTAAATGTGACATAATCAAAATTGCACCGATTATATTGCCTAAATTCAACAATGAGGTCATCAATCTATGAAAGATGTACACGTTCGTTGAGGATAGAAGTGTAATGTGCATACGATTGCTGACATTAAAGGACCCATTCTCAGTCTTCTATTAAATATGGTTGGAAATAAGATCGTGAGGTAACACGATGTTATTCTTATTATACTCGTGTATAAAAAAATCACTAATAGCTAAGAAGCTGATACAAAAAAAAGGAACCTCCTAGACCTATAAGTTTAGCCAACGTCAAAAAAAAAAAAAATCTCACTGAAACTTTGACCGTTTTTTCGAAACTTCCAGGATATTCTTTTCCGAGCGCAGGAAATATCTCATACAACTCATTCAGCAAAAATCTTACAAGTTATGTTTATTCAAATATAGTATTTGAAACAATTTCACGGCATATTTTTCGCTCTCTCGATGCAGCTCGATGAATTACAGCTTTCAAACATCAATTGATGGAACCTGCGATAATAGGACATCAGGTTTCACGTTTGTCAAAACCATTAGAAGCTACAGCTGCGAGGACGAGAGCCAATCACATAGCCGATTGGTTTTGAATGTCACTAAATCTACCGGCCACCACCAATCCCAGACAGGAGGCACGTCTACCGTAAAATACCTGGGAAGCACCCACGCCACTTTCACTGAAAACTGGGTTAATCTAGACATGGGCGCTTGACCGGTCAAACCGGCGCTTAAAGGGACATTGACAAAGTATCTTATGCCCGCAAAAAAAAATTATTTTTTTTGCAAATTACATATGAGAGTTTAATTACCCAGAACACAATATGCGGCTCGAAATTCGATTTCTTTCCGCTCGAAATCCTCCGATCGGGAACTGACCAGTTTAAGCCGCGCTCACTCTCTTCTCCGTGGTCACGTTCCGTTCTTTATGGTTTCAGACCCACAGACCAAATATAATCAAAGTCATGGGTCATCGAAACCACACAATCAATATTAAAAACAGAAAAATATGATATCCATTTTTTGTGGCATCGAAAAATCTGCGAATACGTTGATTGGAAAAGAAAGTTACACAAAGAACCGAAAGCACTCTGGGTTCTCCGAGAAATTCTCAACATGGCGTCGTATCGCGGGACTCGCGGGCTGGACGACTGAACGAAGCGGAGTAAGCGAAGGTGGCGGACAATGGGCGTGGGACCTCTACTTCAGAACTGTAGTTCGCGGTAGCGGCGACTCTGTCTAGCTTCGAATAATAAATATTGTACCGATCGAAACATTTACGATTTATTTCGTACGACAGGCCCGACCACCAAGCTCATACGCACGAAGACGTCGCGCCGAGTCGTTGCCTCTTCTCCTGGCAGAAGATATCGCTCACGCGCAAACGTCAAGCACGACGTGCTTGACTTTTTCGTTTATTGTGCAACGTGCACGTTTTTCGTCTGCTTCGCACGGTCGGAAAAACGAAGGAAACAATAAAAAAGGAGACGCGGCCGGGTGTAGCCACGTGACTTCTCGGCCAGTCCAATTTCAGTCTCAAACGTTTCAGCTTTTTTTTTTCGTTTTGCTTTATTAAATATACACGTGATGCTGTAGCAAAATATTTATTGGGTAGTCTTCTGACATCACAATAAATCGCTTGGCAACAATTTTTTTTTGTGTGTCCGTATGTGTGTGTGTGTGACGGGGGGGTGGGGAAGTCAGTGTCTTTTCAACGTATAATTTGCACAATTCCCGAGCTTAGGAAATGTTAACTGTGGGCGCTTGAACAAAGCGCGAGCTTCCGCGGTATTTTACGGTACGTCCCGCTGTCGGTTATAAAAGGAGTCCCACTGCGTATGATCCCGCGGTGTTGACGAAATGAAAACTTTTACAGTGCGCCTTATCAAAAAAGTGTAACAGGGGTATGCAGCGAAAGTGCAAGAGGTGTAACGGAAATGCAACAACTTTACAGGAGTGCAACAGGTGTAACGCAGTTTCCCGCTAAATGTAGTGGCAAAAATTACGTTGCACTTTCTTTACATCTGTTCGTTGTACGTATTGTAGAAGAGTAACCCTATTGAAAATTCCATCAAGGTACGTAATTTGGGACACTGACTGCCAGTCAGCAGCCCTGGTGGAACGTGCCCTGATGGTCCATCAGATGACGTCTGACTGCCAGTCAGCAGCCCTGGTGGAACGTGCCCTGATGGTCCATGAGATGACGTCTGAGTGCCACTGATGGAATGTCCCAAATTACGTATGTGGTGGTCTTTGATAGAATGTACCTTCCAAATTTGCGTTTTTCAGGTAAAAGGGACCCGCACGAAAATGTCAGATACAGGCCGGAATAAAAAATGCCGGTTTCGCCTAGACCCAAAATTGGGGCACCAGTTGGTATCCACCCTGAAACCGCGCATATCCAGTCCCAATTTTAGACCCAGGCGGTGACCGCCGGAATCCCCGCTGCGCTCACCACTGGACTCTACAAACGAATTTTTGCTATGCCCCTTAGCCGTTACAACCGAGAGATCGTCGCGATTTCAGACCCAGGTGGACGGGGTCTGAAATTGCGACGATTTCTCGGTTGTAACGGCTAAGGACATAGCACGAAATGCTTTTGTAGAGTCCAGCGGTGAGCGCAGCAGTGATTCCGGCAGCGCACACGGTCGTCCAGGCGTCGTCACCAAACACGGTGCACGGAACACACACACAGCACGCACAAGCACAGTATCCAGTGTTGAGTGCATCGGGAAGTTCCGGCGGGCAAGCGGTATCCGAGTTGTCCAAGTATTGTCACCAAGCGCACCAGCGCATCCAGATGCCGAGCCAAACTGCAATGGGTAGGCAGCTTCGCACTATATAAAGATTCAAAGCCGAGGTCCGTGGTTATCCATCCAGGGCAACGATAGGCGCGTCAGTGTCCTTGCGCCCGCAGCGCGAACGTTGCCACCGGGCGAGCGCCGGCCAGAAGACCGACGGAAGCGCAGAACCTAAACTCTCTAAGCGCTGCCGCCCACTGCAACAGACAATGCAAGGCGCGTGTCGTCACCAAGCAGGGTGCACAGAACACACACAGCACGCACAAGCACAGTATCCAGTGTTGAGTGCATCGGGAAGTTCCGGCGGGCAAGCGGTATCCGAGTTGTCCAAGTATTGTCACCAAGCACACCAGCGCATCCAGATGCCGAGCCAAACTGCAATCGGTCGGCAGCTTTTCTGCAATGGGTCGGCAGCCTTTCGGACTCGGGGTCCGGTCGCGATCGGCGAGGTCTGGCGCGGCGAAGCGCGGAGGCGTCCTCAAAGCGTGCGCACACACGTCGCCTCTGGTCCAAAGTGACCCGGCGGCCCGGCCTGGAGCACTAAACGCTTGGGTTCTAATGTTTCTTCCGTCTCGTAACTTCTTGCACTGCACCGAAGACAGCGGGCACGATCTTTACGTTCACTGAACGCGTCGAAATGCCTCCATGTGCGACGAACCGGAAAACGTGGTGCGGCTGGTGCCGGAACTGCATAACTTCGAGCTTTGACACGGCGTGGCGCCACCTTCTAGTCCGCATTCATGTAAACGTTGCCGCGTCGGCCCGTCGGCTTCGTTGGAAGAACGAGTGGAGTCGATGCGCTGAAGTCGCTTTCATGTAAACGAGGCTATAGTCGGAACTCTCGACAGACTGGGTCTTGTCGAGGAGAAATTCAACTAAAACATAAAACATTGTAGAGCCCGGGCTGGATCGACAGGGTGGCACAGGCGCGCAAACAAAATTAGTTGAGAGCGATCGTTCATGGAAGCTCGGCGAAGCTTCTATGGGCGAAGCGAATGTGGCGAAAGTAGAAAGGGGCGCGTTTGGCGTGCTCGGCATGTTAGGCGCTTTCGGCGAGCTTCTGATCAGGGTTGTCGGGTGCCCTGCTTGTCATATCTCTAACATCAGCGGTTTAATGAGCTCACGTTCCGAAGTCGTTTTCTCGTGTATAGATTATTTTTCGTATTCATAGATTTGACGAAATAGTTGTATCCGAACGAACTTTACGTCCTTTGACCGTACGTCTGTCTGCACGTCAAAGCTTTTTGACGTACAGTCAGAGACAATCGATGTACAGTTAGAGACGCCACCAAGAAATCTTGACGGCATTTCGCGGCGGCCGACTGCCACCAGGAAACCATCAGAAAGCCGACAAGCGAGTCTGACTGGAGTTTGACTGTCGGTCAGAGTAACTTGTTGGCCAATCAGACGTGTTTGACGTACTATCAGGCACAGTTAGGTGTCCACTAGAAAACATCAACTGCCAGACAGGGTTACATTGATGGATTTTTCCTTCGGAATGTAAAAGAAGTAAAAATGGAAGCACTACCGATGGAAAGATCAATACACGAGGATGATAATGAGGATGGGCTAAAATAGGTTGGTTCTCCCGTGTTAAAAAGACAAAGTGAGTGAGACGTTAAAATTGATTCGATCATTCGACCACGGGTGTCAACGTGGTCGCTACCCCATAGACAGTTGTGGGCATTAAAATCTCCGAGTAAAAGAAAGGGTTCTGGGAGTTGGAGTAAAAGATCATTAAAATCACTTAAGGTAAGAGCAAAAGAAGGAGGTATGTACAGGGAGCACACAGTGACCACTTTGTGAAGGAGGAGGCGCACCGCCACCGCCTCCAGTCCAGTGGCTAAATCGACCGCACAGCAGGGAATGTGCTTAGGCACAATCACTGCAACCCCCCTGCAGAAACAGATGCGTCAGCTCTATCTTTTCTAAAAATGCAATACCGCCTAAGAAAATTTGTAAGACTTGCATTAAGATGAGTTTCCTGCAGACATAGAGCTTGTGGCCGATGTTCCTCCAAGAGGAACTCCACATCGTCGAAGTTCCTCATAAGACCACGACAGTTCCATTGAATGATCGCAGTCATTCTTTATGGAAATGCCCCTATTAAAGAAAAATTTCAAAAAGGGTAGGAATGGAATGATCATTTTGGAGGAACTACTGGTTTCTTCCCCTTCTGTTTTCTGTTTGTTGTCTGCCACTCCATGTCCTCTATGTCAGTTTCTGGAGCAGAAACGGTGCCAGCATCCGCTGTCATCTCTGCGTCCAGAGCCTTGTTGGCAAGCCTGCCAGGAGCCTGGGAGCTATCAGACGACCGTGGTGGCAACCCCCGGCCTCTGCCTTGCCCTGCTGGAGAGGCGGTCGACGTACTGGGCTGACCCACTGCCCCATTCGCATTCTCCACTGCACGTGAAACGTGCTGCTTCCTCGGCGAAGTCCTTCCAAGAGAGGACGAGCGAGGGGCTCGCTCCCCCTTCCGGGGGGACGACGCAGAAGGAAGGGACGATGGAGTCATCACCATCGCCTCAGTGGCACCCGAGTCTTTTGTAACACGAGGTGTGTCAGCTGCTTTTGCAGCTGAGAGTGAATGCCCAGGCAGAGCAATTTTCGGCCTGGGGGTGGGGGACTGCAGCGGCTTCCCACGGTCAGGAAAAGAGACCTGGGTTGCCACTGATGCCTTGGACGGTGCAGGTCCCCTGCTGGACACCGCCTCGGCAAAAGAGCCTCTCTGAAAAGCGGAGAGACGACGCTTCGCATCCTGATAGGTAATGTTCTCCTTCACTTTGAGTGCAAGAATTTCCTTTTCTTTCTTGAAGTGGCCACAAGCTCTTGAGTATGCCGGGTGGTCACCATCACAGTTGGCACACTTGTAGTCTGCTCTGCAATCGTCGGCAGGGTGGTCTTTGCCACTGCACCTGGCACAGGTCTCACGACCACGACAAGCGCGCGAACCGTGACCATCAGCGCTGGCAACGGAAGCAGCGGAGAGGATTTGGAATGTACGGCCGCACTTTGCAATTGATGTAGCCTGCTTTCACTGAAGGTGGCAGCGTACTCTTCTCGAAGGTTAGAATTATGTGTCTAGTCGGTCGTTCCTCGCCATCCCGTCGGATTTTGATTCGTTTTGCAGCGACAACACATTGAGCCTGCAGGCCCTCCACAATTTCTTCTTCGGAGCTGTCAGCCAGATCATCCTCCGATATCACACCGCGGATGGTGTTGAGTGTGTGGTGAGGAGAAACAGTCACCTTGAGGTCATGGATAGTTTGAATATTCAGCAAAGCTGTAGCCTGGAATTTTCGGAATACCTCCACAAGAAGGTCACCTGAAAAGAGCTTCTTAGCTTCATATTTCGATCCTAGTGTGCTTTGGAGAACCTTAGCAACAATGAAGGGAGACACCTTGGACAGCGGCTTAGCAGTGTCCTCGGAGTGCAGTACAAAAAACTTGGTAAAGTAGTCGTTGGAGTTTGAGTCGTCTTTGTTCAGGAACGTTGAAAGTGCTTCGGTCCGGACTCTTTTAGGAGGCCGATCAGGTTGTTTTTGCTTAGAACCCATACAGATGGGAAGGAAATTCAGTGCCCGGGTGCACCGCCCACCACGGAGCCCAACGAGGGGGTAGGTAATGTGCCATAGCAAGATGGGCTTGGCTGACACAATTACTCTACCAGTGCTGCCCGGGCACTATAACCGAGTGTGGATGCAGGGACAGGACCTGTTTCCACTCAAGGTTAGCCCTTGCCGCCTAAGAAGGTGAAAAAGGAAGGAAGAGAGTGTAGAAGAAAAGAGAAAGAGGTGGGAGGAAAAGTGAAAGAAGGAAGAAGAGGGTAGAAGAGGCGACTGACTGAATCATCCTGGTCGGGCCAAGCCAGGACACCCGTCTACGAGAAGCACACTCTCAACAAAAGGATAGTCGTAGGGTACGACCTTTGGGGTAGTAAGAAGCCGTCACAGATATCGCTACCCCCACTTAGTTATACTAACGACCCCATGGGTAGTTACACGGCACACAATCAACAGGTGCTCACGGCGAGCACCCCCAAAAGAAACATGGCGGCTGGCAAGCGACAGTGGAGCAATACGAGTAAGGCCTAGCGAGCTGGACTGCTTTTTGCTAAAATACGATTCTCAAGTGCGTACGCCCGTTCGCTGCCTTCCGTGCGTGCTAAATCACTCCAAAACGCGCCTCGAAGCACCGACACCGCACCTATTACGGGTAGGGGCGACGTTGTGTGAGGGGAGGGGGGGGGGGCATTCGCGGGGGTTTGTCTGCGACTGCTTTCGCGCGACCGGCTGCATTTACTTCGCGGCCAGAAAACATTCAAAGAAGGAATCGTATAGCGATAAATGGAATGATGTCTTTATTGAACAAAGCATCTGCTTGCTGTGCTTGCCGCAAGTGATCCGGCGTTTTCGGCTGACAACGGCGAGGCGAAGCATCACCGATTCAAGCGGCGTAGGTTCCGATCTTTCAACGCTCCTGCTCACCTGTTAGCATTCGTTATCCACTTTCAAGTCCCTGGTAATCCTCACCGCGTCTGAGCACGCACTTGGCGCTATTCACCGCACAGAACACCCATTCAACTGGCTATGGGACTGATCCCACTGGGACGAGAGGCCGAGAACCGAACCCTCCGTAGGGCGAGGCGGCTGCTCCGTGGAGCCATGGAACGCCTCCATGTTTTCCACTCAAATAAGTAGACACATAAACGCGCGACTCCTTGAATTGGGCGGCGACACGCGCCACCTAACGGACAGCGCTTAAAGTAAAAAAAAGAAGAAACCAATTGTTTTTTTTAAGCGCCTCGCCAGATATCCATGTATATACACAAACCACACCACGCTTCACACATGCGCGACATACAGACACCATAGCATTTCATACATGGACGCGTTCACAAACAGCACAGGGTACAACATGAGATATCGACACTGCATTTCTATACACACTACTGGTCGACACCACCACCTTATATACTGCTGTATTTTCTGTGACCGATTAGGATGGTGACCACCAGCGGCGTACCAACTTGTTTTTGAGTGGGGGGCGAGACCAGAGCCCTCCCTCCCCCGAGGGCCAGGGGCGGTTCCCTTTGTACCTCTTGGGCGCCGCCGGCCAGTGTTTGCCCTGCCCAGTGGCAGCTGTTTCAGGGGGAGGGGGGGGGCAAAACACATGTCTTGCCCCCTCCACTCTGAGAACTGGGGGAGCAAGCGCCCCCTTGCTCCCCCGGTTGGTACGCCCATGGTGACCACTGTCATATTTTGCATAAATACGAAAAGACTGTGCAAGATTTACCCGTATATAATATTTTCCTCTACTGCCCTCAGGAAAGGGCTCGTATCTCTAATGTAATCCATTCCAAAAGTGAACTGCAGGTTATAAATAAAGTTGAATAGTCGCTACACGTCACGTTTTGATCAGTTTCGTTTTCTCGCTAGCCTACACTTCAAGTATACAGAAGCCTGTTTTATTAATTGTATTAGTTATCGAAACCAATTTCTGCAATCACAGCTTTCTGAACACGCTGATGCATTTTCTTTTCTCTTTTTACATATCCGAATGACTTCAGCGGCGGTTGAGTAAAAGTTGAGCACACTGAGCACGCGCACGTGATTCTAGCGAAGCCCGTCCGCCCTGGTCCGCCGGTCCTCCCCGAAGCTACACCGAAGCGTTGTTTCAGTTTTCTTCTTTTCGCTACAATTGTTTCTGCTCAAGCTTCCAACCTTCCAACCACGTCGGACGGTCTGTCGCCGGGGCTGGCCGGGGCGCGGTTGGTTAGCGCTCGCGCAGGCTCGCGCCGCTGCGTGTGCCGTCTCGTTGTGGTTGTCATTGCGTTCCGACGCGTCGCCCGCGTGCGCCGGGAACCACTTGATTCTCACTTTTCTGTCTTGCAGTTTGACCGCTCGCAATACTGGCTCGGTCTCCCGGCAGATTTGGCCTTTGGTGAACTTTCGCACCGCCTGTCTCGAGTCACACAGCAACGTGTGGCAGTCTGCGTCGGCGATGGCCAGGGCGATGGCCACCTCCTCCGCTTGTTCCGCTCCAGCGCTTCTCACGCTCGCTGCCGTCCTCGTGGTGCCGGTCGACGCCTCAATGACAACCGCTGCGAAGGCGTTCCGTTGACATTCGGCCGCGACCACGTACCGCGCGTGCTCGTCGATGGCATGCAGGTCGATAAGAGCCTTCGCCCTCGCTTTTTGTTTGAAGCATTTTTTTATCGAGTTGCTCGATGAAATGTGCCAAATGAGCCAGTGAAGGCGAGTCATATATCCCGAGACAGAGAAATACTGAAATACACGGACATGATCCCATATATCTGTGTACGTTCGTCCTGTCCAGCCTCAGTCGTGGTGTCCAATACTTCATACTTCACTGCACTTGAAAGCAAAAAAATTGGGTATGACAGGCGTGCAAGTTCGGCGGAACCAAGAAGGCCATTTGCAACTGATCTGCACGCTGAACTGACCGATCACATCTTTAATGAGAGCACGCTCTTTACTGAACCGCACAATAAAAGACGACAAGAGTATCTCGTCCGGAGAACATTGAAGTCAACTCATGCCTGTGCGTAGCTTCCTGTGCATTTCTTTAGATTTGGTTAAATTTCTCGAGCACGACGCCAGCGGCCAGCTGTTTACTGCTGTACATGGTAAAACCCGCGACAGAAGCAAAAAGGACAACCGCGATACTTTTTATCTGCCTCGGATTTTAGTAGGTGCGTACCAATGTTGCCTGTACTCTTTGTCATTGTTTGTTTTCTGCCAGTTTAGGCGAACTGAGCCACACGCCTGTTTCGACCGGTTCAAATTTGAATAAATGGTAACCGACGCACAAAGAAAACAAGTTTCAAGTACTTTTTGAGATTTTTAAAGTGGCTTTTACTATTGAACAACGGCATGCACTTGAATGTTCAATTCAAGAGTTTATAAAACGGGACTACCCCATGCTTGTCACCTGCCAACAGGGTGCTAACGCTCAATGGCTCGAGCCCAGTGGGTCGTTAAGTAAGCCTGTGGGGTCGTTACAGCCGTCAAAACGCATGATGACGAGGGGGGTGCTCACTTTTTCTTAGAGTGCAGGGGCCGAAGTGGTGTATGGCTTCGCCCGGGGGCCCCGAAGGGTTCAAACATACCCCGGGCTCAGCTCAACCACCAGGGTCCCTTTTTCCCCGGACACGGGTACGCCACGCACAGCCAGACGTGGGTGGGCGAACCCACATGGCTCGGGGTTCGTAGTGACGCCACTCATCAAGCAATTACTATGAAGTCGGTGCCCCTGCGTGCGGGTATGGTGGCCCACGTGGCTGGGTACCGTGGTGACGCTACTCACCAAGCACCTAGCACCTATGGTGCAGGCGCCCCCTGTGGAGCTCGGGGTCCGTGGAGACTCCACTCTCCAAACACCTGCTTTCACAGGTATCCCCTGCGGGGACCTTGGCATATATTCATGAGCAGAAAGAATATAGCAGCACAAGTGCTGCCTTGCCCGAGCGTGTTGTGTGAATGTTTGGCTGGACGTTTTGATTCACATTGCCCTTTACTACTTCTCCTGAGGGGAGACGTTGAGTTAAATTGCGGTCCGACCGTAAGTGAGCAGTTGGAAGCAATTATCCTAAGCCAAAAGGCCATGACAGCACGCCTGGCGTCTATAGAGCAAAGGCTAGAGCAGTGGGCTGCCTCTGGTAACGAGCTTCTGACATCAATTGAGCAGAGAATGGAAGCATTTTCTTCCTCCGTCCCAAAACTTGAATAGTGTGAGGCCACTATTGAAAGCTTAAAATGACAGGTTGCGTCTTTATTAGACAAGGTCGATGATTTTGAGAATCGCAGCCGTCATAATGATTCAATTGCCTACGGAATTAACGAGGAAGAAAATGAGACATCAGCAACAATCAGAAAGGCCGTAATTGATTTTTTATCGTATATGGGAATGAAAGTTCCAGGCGTCGAGCGTGTACATGGACTTGGTAGAAAAATGACAAGTAAGCCACGTCCAATGATCCTTAAATTTTTTTACTACAATGGAAGAATGCGATTGTTGAAAAACGCTGCCACACGAAAGGGAACTAGGATATCAGTGTCTGAAGGTGCCTCCCGTCGCATACAAACGGTCCGAAAGCAGCTGTGGCAGAGCGTTAATGATAACAAAGCAGCAGAGAACAAAATCTTTCTGCGCTATGATAACCTTATCATAAACAACTAGGTGTACACATGGGACAAGGTAAACAAGACGCGATTTAATGTTCCTACTGCATGCGGAGTGCAGTGATTAGTGAATAAACAGCCACGTCAGCTTAAATAAATGTCAATGCTAGAAGCTTGGCGAATAAAGTTGAATAATTGGAACACATAATGATTGTTCACTCTCCTGACGTCATGGTTGTAACTGAGACAAAGCTACACCCTAATACTGGAAATTCATAGCTATGCCCACATGGTTATTACGTTGTTATAAAAGACATTCCTGGTGACGAGAATGCAGACCACCTTGCACTTTCTGCAAAATCTACTAGGAAACGTCTTTTCGCCTGCCACACCAAGACCTCAAGCCAGTCTTAAACAAGTAAATTACTAAGTTATGGCAGCTGGATTGGGACACACAAATTGATAACAAACTTAATTTTATTAAGCCAAACTTAGAAGTATGGGAGAGTTCCTCTCTTAAGGACCGCCGTTCGGTGTTTATTTCTGCCGCCTGAGAATTGGCCATTTCCGATTGACTTACCTGCACTTGCTCTGCGGTGAAGATGTAAACCTCTGTGAAAGTGTGGGAAAATAATAACTGTCATTCACATCCTGTGGAATTGTATATTTTTGACCATCAGCATGGAAGATATTTTCCTGAACTTTTCAGAAACCACCGTTCATTTCATCCTTAATTTTTTGCTCGGCGATAGACCTCTGGTATCATTTGCTCGAGTTCTAAGTTTCCTACATGCCTTTTGCTTTTTCCACCTGATATAGCTAGATAACTAATTTTAGATGTAACTGCTACGCTCTTTATACTAACTTGCTTGGCGCGATATGGCCAAAGTCGCTCTTGCTCTATTAAAAACCCCAACCATCATCATCAACCCTCCCAGTCACCAGAAACATCGCAACCGGAAGGACTTAGCAGAAGCGAACGGCAAGCGGTAACCACTGAAAAGATACCCGATGCCGAAATTCGAATAATTAGATCACGCACACGCGCCGAGCCCGGGAACTACGCCCTCCTTGCTATTTTTTTCATTTTCATTTATTTCCACCTTAAAGGCCCAGTCAGGGCATTACATAAGGGGGGGGGCAGTACGACACAATAAATCAACATATAAACGCAATAAAATACAATAATATGCAGTCAGGAAAAATTGGAGTAGAAATTATACATAATGAAAACAAAAGAACACTCACAAAACATGGGTTTGAAGCGTATTCAGGAACGCTGTCGCGTCGCTAATGGTGACTATCGATGATGGCAACTGATTCCATTCGGATATGGCGAGAGGAAGAAGGGATTCGTTAAAGGCTTTGGACTTACCAGAAATTCGTTTGATGGCACAGGAGTTATTTAGACGAGACGACATTCTTTCTGGGGGTGATAATAAGGAGTCCCTGAGGTCTGGGCAGTGGTAGTATATTTTGTGAAGGAGGCAGAGTCGAGAAACTTTCCTTCGTAGGAGCAGAGGCGTCAGTCCGAGTTGATTTTTCAAAGAAGACACGCTGGTGAAATGATCGTATGATGATAGGATGAAACGAGCGGCTCGGTTTTGCACTGCTTCTAATGTATTGATAAGGTATGCTTGATGGGGGTTCCAAATTGAAGCGGCATACTCTAATTTAGGGCGAATATACGTTTCGTAGGCTAGTTTCCGGACATGTGGGGGTGCATCTCTTAGGTTTCGTCTCATGAATCCGAGGGTCCTGGATGCTTCTGCAGAGATGGCTTCAATATGAGTTTTCCAAGTGAGGGAGGATGTTAGTCTGATACCGAGATATTTGTACATGGGAACAGCTTCAATCACATCGCTGTCAATGGAATATTGATATGTTAACAAGGACTGTTTTCTAGTGAATTGAACTAGTTTGCACTTAGCTTTGTTGAGCGTCATCAACCATTTACCACACCAGTGGCTAACCTCCTTAAGATCATTCTGAAGCTGGTGGCTGTCGTTAACCGATGAGATCTTGTTATATATGACACAATCATCGGCAAAAAGCCGTATTTTAGAGGAAATGTTACATGGAAGATCGTTAATGAATATTAAGAAGAGCAGAGGGCCGAGGACGGAGCCTTGCGGAACGCCAGACGTAACGCTCGTTAGACTTGATTCATGATCGTTAATGGCTGTGTATTGAACACGAGATGCAAGAAAGTTTCTAATCCAGGAGAGTACTAAGGGGTCTAAATGCAGGGACGATAACTTGGAAAAAAGACGGCGATGCGGAACACGATCGAAGGCTTTTGAAAAGTCCAAAAATATGGCATCTGTCTGTACATGAGAGTTAAGGTTAGTATGTAACTCATGAACAAATTCGCACAACTGAGTCTCGCAAGAGTAGCCCTTGCGGAAGCCATGCTGTTGTCTAAAAAGAAAACTGTTTGCGGACAGATGAGTCATTATGTGAGAGTATAAGATATGTTCGAGAAGTTTAGATGATATGCATGTTAAAGAGATGGGGCGATAATTCGAGACGGAAGACCGAGTTCCTTCCTTGTAGATGGGAACTACCCTACCGACCTTCCAATCGGAAGGAAGGAAGCTCTCAGAAAGTGATTGGTTGAAGATGAGGCAGAGAAATTTGCTCGAAATTGCAGCAGTATTTTTAAGGATTTTTGCATTGACATTGTCAGGGCCACCTGAGGATGAAAGCTTGAGTTTAGCAATTAGATTATTAATGCCAATTTCGTTAACAGAAATTGGTGTCATGGAATCATAACCTTCCACAGGAACGATGGGAATATTACATGGACTTTCATTTGTAAATATGGAAGAAAAGTATTCATTGAACACTTCAGGGCATTCACTCTCTTCAACAGGTTCACCGTTATGGTGTACCAGGTTGATAGTCGCGGGACTGCTTTTGGGCGACATTAGCTTCCAGAATTTCGTGGGGTTGTTACGCAATATTGTTGGTAAATCTTGAGAGAAAAATTTTGTTTTCGATAATCTAAGGTTCTTCGTATAGTTTCTAAGTGCATCGTAGTAAGAGTCCCAAGCACGAGATGAATTAGATCGCTTTGCCCTTGCAAAAAGTCGCTTTTTCTTGCTAGATAATGACCTTAGCGTTTTATTATACCATGGTTTGGATGAGTCGGTATGAATTCGTATGGTAGGGACATACAGATGCACCAGGTCAACCATCTTTTTCCTATAAAGAACCCAGTTTTCTTCAACAGATCTTAAGAAAAATTCGGCTTTAAATGTGTCATAGAAAGTTAATAACTCGTTGTTGATTGCTTCATAGTTAGCTTTATTGTAATCGTGAATAATTTTGCAAACTGGGCTCTTCACAACAACAGGCAGTGACAGGGCAACGTGTAGGATTTTATGATCACTCAGACCTTCAGAGAGTTGGATTGACTTCACGATATCAGGCGATGTAGTTAGGACGAGATCAAGAATGTTAGATGATCGTGTGGGCTCGTTAACTACCTGCGTGAAATTGAATGTTAGACACACCTCAAGGAAATCTACAGAAGCGCGTGACCCTTCAGATGACAAACTGACCCAATTAATCTGTGGGAAATTAAAGTCACCAAAAAGCAACAGATCAGCTTTGGGAAAGCGGGTTTTAATATCAACTAAAATAGAGGACAGATTGACAGCAAACAGTGAGTCACAGTCAGGTGGTCTGTAACAAACAGCAAGAATAATCTTGTTGGAAGGGGTGCTAAGACATACAGCAGAAATTTCAATGTTGCAATCTAAAAGTCTGACATCAAAGCAAGGGATATTCTTTTTTATAGCGATAAGCACACCACCCCCTCTTCGAGTCTCTCTGTCATGACGAAATATATTCCAATCAGCATGAGAACAGAAGATTTCGCTGTCATGAATGCTAGAGTTAAGCCACGTTTCTGTTAAGATAACGATATCCGACGCGCTATCTTCCATGATGCCATGAAGTTCGTCGCGTTTCGGGATGATACTTCGTATGTTAGTAAATAAGACCGAATAAAGTCTGTTTTTATCGCGAGGTTCAAAGCGACAACTAATGGACTTTGTTTTTATTGTTTGCTACGCGTTTGGCTCGTTATGCTCGGGGACGTTAAGCTCGACAACAGATTGGGACTCCTCGCTATAGCAGTAGCGCTTGTTTCCAAGGATCAATCTGTCAAAACGTATCTTGAAGGGGACGTTTAGGCTTTTCCCATACGCAAAAAGTCTGCTTCGAGCCAGCCGTATTGAAGCGGAGAAGTCCTCTCTGATAGCAAAGGCAGTACCTTTTAACTTAAACCCACAAGCCAAAGTACTTTCCTTGTCCTTGAAACGAGCAAATTTGACAATGATTGGTCTATTTTTGCCCTCCTGAAAATGACCTAGACGGTGCGACCGCTCAAGATTAGTGGCGTCCAAGTGCAGGCCCAATTTTTCAGAGCAGAAAGCAATTATCTTTTCCTCAGATTGAAGCCAAGTTTCGGATGGCGAGTCAGGACAGCCAAAAAACAGCAAGTTAGATCGTCTAAGTCTATTTTGCTGGTCTTCACATTGTTTTCGAACATTATCCAGCTGAATGGATATACTGTTCGGGGAGATGGGATGAGCTACGGCGTGTGAAGCAGCCAACTCTGCTTCGACTGCGGTTAATCTAGCGGAGAGTTGGCCCACTGATGCACTCGTACTCTTTTGCTCACTTTCTATAGCACTGATTTTAGCCAGCATGTTACTTTGAGACGCCTCAATTCGTTGAACAACGGCTAGAATGTTCGCTATTTGCTGGCTATCTGTAAGGGGACCAGGGTTTGATTCGACGTCGCCCGACACTTCCAAAAGCAGCTGAGACAGTGATGCAACGTAGCAAACTTCAATACTACAGCGGCACAACCACTTCAAGCAAGAGCGCACGTCGTCGTTGGGGCACGACACCAAAAACAAGCAAGGGTCATCACTACGAAAGCACTGAACATTGCCAAGGTAACGAACCTGAATGAATAGACGGGTTTGCGTCATTGTCTGTTCAACGGTGACGTGCCCCAACTGGCTCGTCGATGAAAGGCCCTTTTGTAGACACCCGCAGGGGAGCGTTCCAGGTTGCCAGATGAAGAGTGTGGTTACGTCCAGTTCCAGCGTCGGCGACGGTATCGGCACGGGTGCCGAGTCATCCCCCGGGAAGTAGGTGCCGTACTCGTAGTTGCCGAGGACGAACGGGCCTGCCTCGGCGGTTGAAGCATAGAGAAATATAGTACTACGTAAAGAGCGGACACTTCCATAGGCCCCAGCGGCCCAATTGAGTGTCAGCGAGCGCACCCAGCGGCCGGTATAGTCCCTAGTTGAGTGTTGAATGGATGGATGCAGGTGCACCCCACAGGCCATATGAATGAATAGATTCAAGGCGAATTCTGACGGTATTTTTATTGGGTAGTAGCTTGCGCCCTCTAGTTTAACGAGTCAGTGTTATGTTATTGGCATGCTTTTTGTTTAAAATAGAATTGTTTTATAAGTATACCTTAATTGTACTGCAGAAGAAAAGTCATCCAGCGCTACATATAACCATATAATTCAAACTGACCGCAAACCGAAAAGGATATTTTCACATTTGTGCTAACTCTCTTGAAGGGACGACATGGGACAACACCAGGGATTGACCACAAAAGTATTTATTTTTGTAACTATGACAAGCAAAACAATCATCAGTGAGTGATGTATGTTATTCATACATTACAAAAATAAGAATACACATGCAAAATGTATGAATAACGCGTCAACAGTGCAACACTGGAAAATAAAGTACTGTATTACAGCGAGCCTTGCAGCGACAAATGCAATATGATGGAGGGCATTTAACGAAATTATCGTCCACGTTTCATGAAAGGCGCTTGCACATGACCATGTGACTAATACAGCAACAATAGAAGAGCAATCTGGCCCAGTGGCTTCTAAAGTCAGTGACCGAATGCAAATGTCCGTCAACAAAGAAACTACAGTCACAATACTTCTTACGTATACCATGACCGTCATGAGAAAAATAAACAACTGAATGTCTAAAGGAGGATGCAAATAGTACAGACTACTGGCATAGTCGTTTATAATGACCCCAACAGATGCCGGGAATGCAGTATGCACTGCTCAAATAAACATATCTTGCTCTTGCTGACTAAACCAATGATTAAGATCAAATTAGCAAGAACTGGAAGCCAATGGACGGCCTAATACAAGCAATACAAGGGCCTATGCTAATAGAGTATGGGAATGAGAACTCTTCCATTCAACATGACCATGATGCAAAAAACCAACATGTGATAGAAATGATTGTCAATAGCACACTGGGTCTCTAAGACCTACTCATCAAAAATAATCCCAAGAAATGCTTGGCATGAACTCTGCACCAACCAATCAAATGCATATCCCTTCTCAGTGAGCTTCACTTCCGTGTAAATTAGGAATCATGATCATAAGCAATAAGAACTATCCTTCATTCAAGTATGGTGGCCCAATAATATATATGTCGGTATAAAAATGAAAAGGTCTTTCACATTCCATTGACTCACAAATAAAGAAACAGTTACAGTTTTAAGAAATTCTTGGGGTGCAGTCTGCACTCCCGAATTAATACACTTAGTGCTTGTATAAACAACAGATATCTAAAAAAGCAGCATTAAGGCTTCAACACGTATCTCAAATATGAGGTAAGCTTTACCCCTTGAACTTGTCAAGCTGTGCACCAGATGAGCAAGATTGAAAACGAGCCTTGTCCAAGTTTCTATTCACAAAACGCACATGCCAACATAAACGAACCCTGCAAAACATTTTTAAAAAACGCACGCGGCACTCTGCAGTACAAAAATTAAAAAGTCCAATGCACGAGAGATTTCGGAACAAGACATCACACACGTTTGGAAGATGGGCTACACTTTCAATGATGGAAAGAAAGTGAGACTCGAGCTCCTGAACCAACGTGAAAGCTGCGTCCGATGGCACAGTCAGGTTACCAAAGAGTTTTCCTGGAACATGATATGCTTTAAGCATGGTAAAATACTGGTGGGGCCTGTTGAAGGTATCCTCTTTGTTCCTAAGCAACTCGCAACAACGACAGCCTTCTGCAGACTTCTCAATGAACAATTTGATGAGAAATCCAGAGACATAATAGGTGGCAGAGTCGTCAATAACATGGGAACTCTGGTGTGACGCCAATTCAGAGATGTTGTCCAAAGAAGGAAAGTTGTCTGGAGGGACAACTTCCACAACGTCTGCAAGTGATGCATCACGAAGAGAAAATGGCGACTGCTCCTGAAGGAGGTCTGCCCCATCATCCTCCACATTCCCCTGATCTGAAAGAATAAAAAGCTTGCGTATCCCAATGTGCTTGAGCCCGGAGATGAACTGGGACACATTGGGATTCATGTTGCAACCCTGCTTTTGACGGATGTGCCCAAACATATTTTCCAGCGGGTCTTGTTGCAGTCGCCGCGTGAGCAAAAACTCGAAGTCAAAATTTTCTGAAATATCTTTCCAGAGCAGGAGGATAGCTTTAATAGTTATTTGCCAGCCTACGATGGTATGTGGCTGACGCCTGCCCTCGAACTTCCAGGCCGCAATCCATGGGAGTTGTTGTTCAAGAAACTCGATTAACTCAGACTTCCCTTTGCCAATTGCATATCGCAACTTTTGTTCAGTTTTCTTCGGACAACAGCTATTCAAGCAGTCGAAAAGCTTATCCATTCTATCGCAAAAATATGCCGTGGATCTGGCTGAATCAGGGAGCTCTTTCGCATAAACAAGAGATAAAAGTGCGAGACACACCGAGCCACTTAGGACCTGTGTGGCCCGCGCAACCTTCATATTGTTAAAAGGTTTCTGAAAAATATGTCGGTCGGTTAGTTTTGGGGCCAGTCGTAGTCTCATCTCATGTGTGGAGTAGTACAGCTTCACTATGTGTGCCCAGTCAACAACCTCGTTTCCGATGTGAAGCCTGTGCGATTGCAGATTGTTGCGAGTTGTTTTTATTAAATGAGGCACATCGAAAATGAAGTAAACACGTTCATTGTTTACGGCAAAAAAGGCTGTGCAATAGAAACACCCAGCTGATTGGCTAAGCTTACGTTTGAAGCACCTTGATCACAAATCACAGCTTTAACTGTGATTCCAATGCCTTTCAGCTGCTCAATCAGTGAGAACAGTAAGTTGCGGATTACGGAAGATGGCGTCGACGTGTGCCCAATGGTATAGGCGACTGGTTGCACCCACTTTCTAGAAATTCCCGACAGAAGGACAACCATCGCCCTGTCGGCAATTGTTGAAGTCCGCTCGCTGCCATCATCCGTAAATCCGAGCACAACGTCCTGTGCCACGTCATAGGACAGGTTTTTCTTCAGCACTATCTCGTCGAAGATGAGAGTGCAGACACGGTCGCGCTTATTCCAGGACTGCGTCCTTGTCAAAATGAAAGACATAATTCCAGGAATGATTCCGGGTGTCATTTTAACATTAGACAACCATCTTCTCAGTGAGCGCCGAGACGGAAGAGTAAAATAGGAAGACAACAAGCGGTACGCCCGTGGACCACGAAAGTTCAAGTGCAGGGCAAGCTTTTTAAGCCAAAGCGGAAATCGCTTTCCCTTGCCCTTCAACCTCAGCTTAACATGGCTCGACAGCAGCTGGAATACCTCCTCGCTGACGTGAGGGCGAACCATGTCGAGAGCTTCTGAAGTTGTCCGAGGCGCCTTCTGCTGCTGCTTGCGCAGTCTTGCGAGGGCCTTCCTATACTTGGAAACTTTGGCCTGCAGACGCCTTATAGTGTCCTTGGCTTGTATTGCACTCTTGCAGACAGCAGGCGCTGAAGTTCTTGCAACTGCAGAAGCAGAAGATACAAATTAGTGAGTTAGCGAAGCAGAGATGCTTATATGATGAACACAATCAAAAGTACCTGATACCTATGTAATCTAAGGGTTAAATGATCTGCCCTTAAACTACAAATAATTGAAACCCATGACAAACTTGTTGTTAAGGATATACTAGCTGAATTGAGTATGTTTTAATCTTCGCAACAAAAACCATAAAGAATGCAAAATTTACACTCATTGACAACAAAGAACATACATGCAATACTTGTACCTTCCAAAAAAGGTCTCTCTTACCATGGGCAACTCATTGAAGAAGCCAAGGGGCAGCTGGTGGAGGGTGTGCCGCCAGGAGTGGTCGCCTCCATGTGGTCTGCAAGAGTTTGTTGATTAGATACTTGTTGTTTCCAAATGAAGGTCTCTCTTACCATGGGCACCATTGAAGAAGCCAAGGGCAGCTGGTGGAGGGCGTGCCGGCAGGAGTGGTCGCCTCCATGTGGTCTGCAAGAGTTTGTCGATTAGATACTTGTTGCTTCCAAATGAAGGTCTCTTACCATGGGCAACCATTGAAGAAGCCAAGGGGCAGCTGGTGGAGGTGTGCTGCCAGGAGTGGTCGCCTCCAGGAGGTCTGCAAGAGTTTGTTGATTAGATACTTGTTGTTTCCAAATGAAGGTATCTCTTACCATGGGCACCCATTGAAGAAGCCAAGGGGCAGCTGGTGGAGGACGTGCCGGCAGGAGTGGTCGCCTCCATGTGGTCTGCAAGAGTTTGTCGATTAGATACTTGTTGCTTCCAAATGAAGGTCTCTCTTACCATGGGCAACCATTGAAGAAGCCAAGGGGCAGCTGGTGGAGGGTGTGCTGCCAGGAGTGGTCGCCTCCAGGAGGTCTGCAAGAGTTTGTTGATTAGATACTTGTTGTTTCCAAATGAAGGTATCTCTTACCATGGGCACCCATTGAAGAAGCCAAGGGGCAGCTGGTGGAGGACGTGCCGGCAGGAGTGGTCGCCTCCATGTGGTCTGCAAGAGTTTGTCGATTAGATACTTGTTGCTTCCAAATGAAGGTCTCTCTTACCATGGGCAACCATTGAAGAAGCCAAGGGGCAGCTGGTGGAGGGTGTGCTGCCACGGAGTGGTCGCCTCCAGGAGGTCTGCAAGAGTTTGTTGATTAGATACTTGTTGTTTCCAAATGAAGGTATCTCTTACCATGGGCACCCATTGAAGAAGCCAAGGGGCAGCTGGTGGAGGACGTGCCGGCAGGAGTGGTCGCCTCCATGTGGTCTGCAAGAGTTTGTCGATTAGATACTTGTTGCTTCCAAATGAAGGTCTCTCTACCATGGGCAACCATTGAAGAAGCCAAGGGGCAGCTGGTGGAGGGTGTGCTGCCAGGAGTGGTCGCCTCCAGGAGGTCTGCAAGAGTTTGTCGATTAGACACTTGTTGTTTTCAAATTAAGGTCTCTCTTACCTTGGGCAACCATTGAAGAAGCCAAGGGGCAGCCGATTGAGGGTGTGCTGCCAGAAGTGGTCGCCTCCTGAAGGCCTAGAAAAGTTTGTCGATTAGACACAGGTTTATGCGCCTAAAAACTGGTGCTACGTTTTGAAGCAATGAAAGCACTAATGTCCACATACAAAATACAACCCTATTATTACACTTCACGTGCTTGGAGAGGTAAACAAAGCATTACCTTGAGCTGTGTCAGTTTCCCGGCGAGCCTCTGGGCGAACAGAAGGCACTGCAGTTCTTGTCAGCCTCGTTTTCGCAGGATCCATGAAGTCTCGTGCTAAGAAGTGATCACTACAGATGCGATACTTCATGAACAGCTCAGTCGCTTGTTTACCCAGAAGGTCGTCCCTGTTCGCATACTGGAGCCAGGCCTTTGACCTGCAACATGTATTGTTGTTCGCTATTGTAAAAGGGGCGCCTCGGTCAAACATATAGCTGCCTGGCCATGGTGATCTATATATTTTGGAACCACTTGGGATTGATAAGTGAAATAATATTGCCTGAAAGCATTCCAGTCGTATAAACGCGCACATACATCATATTTCCGATAGCTCAAGTGTTGCGGAAGGCTGCAAGCACAAAAGTAGTAACCCAATCACTATAGCTACCACGAGAGACCGGTGGAGTATTGAGTACTAATTCGGTGCTGACGAACTGGCCCAAGTAAATTTTTCCTATGCCAGAAAACAGTGTTTTTCTCGTAAGTTAGTGCTTTACAGCTTTTGTATGAATTATGATGTTTCAACACGTATATAAAACAAATAATCGAGCCTTTAGCACAATCTTAATCGAGTCCTACAAAAGAATAATTTTTCGCGCATTTCGCAACAAATTTTTGTTAAGATCACTCTCTACGACTATTCACTTCACAGTACTTAGGATGAAGTGGAAAATTTCCAGTTGCATTCATTACGAACAGATAAAAAGCCCTTTGCAGTCATTAAACGAGATTTGATCAAACATTGTTTTCTGGCCCATACACTTTCACAGGTGAACTGTGCATTCAGTACGCTGTTAGAACAAACACAAAAGGAGACCTTAACTCACCTGTCGTCCCGGGGAATCCGAAAAAACTTCGTTCCTGGCTTCTTCCGCGTTCGTCCATTGTTTCTACACCAGGCTACGCAGCAGTAGCTGCCGTAGCCAAACATCCCGGTGACGAGAGCTATACAAAAAGTTAAAAACACTTGTCACCGTAAAATTATAAAAACTGGTACCTATACTTTCTAAACTTTTTGAAAAATATTTCTTCTTTCGACCATAAACTGTGGTCTAGTTAGCATGGTGGGGTCGTGATGCAAGAAAGTACAACGGTACATTCGAGGTTAACATACGCAAACTTTAACAACCTAGAACCCTTCCTTGCATACCGCACGGTAATATCGGGCGAGTCAGCGCCAATACGCGCAAGCGTGTAAACCTAACTTTGGCAGGCTTGCAGTTAAACGAGGTTGAGAAAGCAAACGGAGCCATGGCGGCAGTCAGATGTTTGAAAGCACGCAAATCTTTAATTTGACACCGGGTTACTACTCGCCAGTTCCAAACAGCTCAAAGTAGAAAAAGCCGGTACCATGGATCGGCGTACTACGCCACTTGCAGACAAATAGACTTCAAACCCCACAATAACAAACAAACAAAATACGGGTTGAACAAAACATCTCACCTTCACCGCAACGGAAGAATGACCGACTAGAAACCCGCACGAAACAACAAGCCGCGGAACCAACTCAACCCACACCACGAGGCAAGAGACACAGACCAAGCAGACGAAGTATCCGCCCTCCGTCGAGTCTACGACTCCGAAGCCAACCGTCGCGCCGCAGCCATAGCCAACGCCGTTGAAGTCGTTTTTGAAAGTTTTCTAAGTTCGTAATAATTTTAAAAGTTTACTCTATACAACAAAGTTATTTATTAATATTATATATCTGACAAATGTTCAGGATAAGTGGCACTGTTGCGCCTACTAACGGCCAGTAGAGTCCCTAGCTCCTGGGCCGCGAAACGGCTTGAGTGGCCACTCTTTACGTAGTACTATATTTCTCTATGGTTGTTGCACGTACCAGTCCCAGGAGCAACTGAATGAATAGACGGGTTTGCGTCATTGTCTATTCAACGGTGACGTGCCCCAACTGGCTCGTCGATGAAAGGGGCCTTTGTAGACACCCGCAGGGGGCGTTCCAGGTTGCCAGATGAAGAGTGTGGTTATGTTCAGTTCCAGCGTCGGCGACGGTATCAGCACGGGTGCCGAGGTCATCCCCCGGGAAGTAGGTACCGTACTCGTAGTTGCCGAGGACGAACGGGCCTGCCTCGGCGGTTGAAGCACGTACCAGTCCCAGGAGCAACTGAATGAATAGACGGGTTTGCGTCATTGTCTGTTCAACGGTGACGTGCATATAAACGTACAGGTCTCCGGCAATATGAAAGACCCACTGGGAGCGCGTGGCCGAGCCGGTGGCTGGCGGGGCGCTGAGAGCGCTCCGGGCAATTCCATTCTGCTTCGAGGGGAGGACGCTCACTCGGGGCTCAGCACAATCTGATAAGCGCGTTGCGCTTTAGCTGAGCCCGAGTCAGCGTTTTTCCCTCGAAGCAGAATGGAATTGCCCGGAGCGCTCGCAGCGCCCCCGCCAGCCACTGCCTCGGCCACGCGCTCCCAGTGGGTCTTTCATATGCCGGAGTGTGTACTCCTCAGATCCTAAACGCATTCACGCACGAGACACAGTCCGAACTACACGAAACTTAAAGTGCTGTTCATAGCCTGAGGAAATTTTGCCGTTCCTTCCAAGCTGAGTCGAGGCTTGGCCTATGCAGTTTCTGATAGATCTGATCCTTATTGCTTGTTTCGCGACTCTCTTAACACTGTTCTGCTCCTTATGTAGAACACCTTTCTTTGACCAGTACGCGGTACAATTGTTGCATTTCTGGGGCCCTAAACTCGTAAAACACAAAGTTGGAGCCGAATGTTTGCGGAGCGCGCCAATTAAACGCCGGTGACAAAAGCGCGAAGTCATCGTCGTGATAGCCCAATCGGTGCGCTCCGTGATTCGGTGTGCTTTTTTTGACGTTGGGAAAACTGGCTGTATGGCACAGTCGTTGCGCAGATTTTCGCCGGCAACGCGGACCCCTGCGCGATGTGGCCCCCGCTGTCTCGAGTGCGGGTTTTCTTGTTTGGCCACTGTGATTCGGAGCTCTTTTGGTTGGGATAGGAATAGTTCCTTAGGTGGTAGTCTTGTAATTGTGTCCTGCTGGTCGGCGGCCGCATTCACTTGTATTTCGTGCCTCTCACATAGGTGTAAGAGGCGCGGGGTACGAGGAGTGGGGCGGGTGGTCGTCCGGGAGCTATGCCCGACTAGCATTTTGCCTTTTGTTAGGCAAAGAAGAAAGCCGTTCTGCCGTTTGTTGACGAGATGTAAGGTGCGGCCTCGCTTGGTTTGCTGGGTTATGTTTGTTCTGTCCATCCCTTCATGTTTGAGTGCCCATGTGCTTTTATTCCTCCCCAGTTACGCGGTCCGTTCTATGTCTTTCAAAACAGTGTAAATTAAGTTTTTTATACACTAAACCTCGGTGTCTGTAGCCAACTCAAGTTAGTTATGCATCTCAATTACCTGTCCCCAGGATTTTATATAAAAATCTGCAAAGTGTTTTGTTCCGTTTCGCACACTTTAAATGCCAAAGTTTTGATGGTCGTGCTCAAGACGTTAATTTATTTATCAAAGTGTATCAAAATGGGCCTTTTTGCAAAAATATCAGTTCGAGAGTTCCCTCTCTGCCGGGCCAAAAGGCCCAGCAGAGAGGGAAGATGGTTTCATTGTAGTATAAACTTCGGGGCCGAAGATAGCCCACGATGGGGACAAAGGCGAAGTTTAGGGGAGGCGTATCTAGGTCACAGCGGATCAATGGGCAAACAGGATGTAGCTGACGTTTTGGGTGTCGAACAGCCTTGAGCCCAGTCGCGTGTCTAAGTGGCAGCAAATATTTGGGGAAAGGTGGATTGTAATAATTTTTTCAGTAGGCTCATGGGGAAGGTGAGGCATGCTCAATTTCGGATACACTGCAGAACCCCACACCGTAGGGAAATGATGAGATAACCCCGCACCTGATGAAGCTGCCGGTGGTCGTAATGTGGGCTACGCGCGTAGGTCTGCTGTGAGCCCCACGAAAGGGGCTCATGTAGACTGCCCACCTAGGCCCTCTGTGGGCCCCACGGGGCGGGTCATGTGGACTGCCCGAGTAAATCCACTGTGGGTCCCCCGAAGCAGCCCAAGTGCAAAACCAAAGTCGCAAAACCGAAGTGGGACCCATGTGGGCTGCCCCATTGGAACCCACGTCGGCAAACCTCCAGAGTCATCTTTGTGCTACTTGTGCACAGCACTTATTGAGGTTAAACAGTGATTTTTAGAGGGGATTGCTGGTTCATCGCGAATATCACTGTGTCTCTAAATCGACGAAAAATAAATGAATCTTGACTTTCTTTTGGTTCTTTTTTCATGTCTTGAAGGTGAATGTTCATGATTTTCAGTACGCAAGATACCCTTTGCGAGAGTGCGTGCCCTCCACCTAGCTGCTGCATCGATTCGGCATGCCCTTGGAACCAGCACGGGACAGGAGTGCTGCGTAAGAATTTGGCGTGGGCTCGTGTCCAGTCACATGCTTCCCGTAGGATACAATCCCGAAAATAGGGGCCTTCAATATTGTTTCATAGACTTTTGAATGGGCCTCCTGAGTTCATTGCGCGACACTATTAGCGCGAACACATCAACGCTTTTCTATTTTACAAAAAGAAAAAGAGAAAAAAACTATTGATGGGCGCTAACCTTTACCCTTAGGTTACTGCCCTGGATGAGGACTTCCCCTCGCACTACTTATTTTTATGACAACTGTTCGAATGTAAAAGAAAACACACACGAAAATAAAACTGCGATCGCTTGTTCGCCAAAAAAGTGTCGCGCAGTGTGCCTGTTTAGTTTCTTACAACCATGTTCTAATGCAGTTACAGACCTTGGATCTCGCAAGATGGGCATTCACGTTTGGAGTCGTTACTTTAGTTTACTGGATGGTGCTGTTTCGTCAGCGCAAAGCCGTTTATACCATAGGAAGGAAACAGCCTCCCGGTCCCTGGTCACTTCCCTTCGTGGGAAACTTGGGAGTCACCACCCATATGGCATTGTACCGCAGATGCGTGGAGTGGACAAAGGTTTACGGACCCATATTCAGATAAGGCAAGTTATATGTTATTAATGTATATTGGCTTAGAAATGTTCTATTTTAATCACTGTTCGGGATGCAAATGTGACAACCAAGGAAGATTAAAAAAAGTGTGAAACAAACAAACTGTAACAACGTTTGTAATTAGAAGTGAGTTAACGTGCCGTACAAGACGGATAGTGAGAAAAAATGTAGTTAAAAAAGCTACGTTTTTTTTTAAATCGTTGCTAATATAGGCGCTGACTTTAATAAAATTTTGATCAACGATTTTTTTCAAGTTCTCAATTCAATTAACATGCTTGTAAAGCCAATATGCGATCTTCTCTCAAATAATTCTTGCAGGTTCACGTCTGTCTGTAGGCTTACGAATATCTGATTCAACAAACACAATTTAATCTGTCAAGGTAAATTTTATGAATTTACATCTACAATTAGCTACACTAAAAATTTCCATGTGACTACCCGATAACGAATTGCGATGCTAGTGCCCTTAGTCACGAGGAAAGTTATTTTTAAACTCTGGCTCGCACTCCTTAAAGCTAGAAAGTATTATATCATATTGCAGGTTAAGAAATGCAGCACAAGCTCCTCCCGAAAGCCCTCACCCTTTCCACTTTAGCGAGCGGACGCTGGAAACAAGGCGAGTGGCATAGAATGCTCTCTCGCCTCCTCTCCAGAGTTCGCTCTGCTAAACTGGAAAGAGAGGAGGGCTTTGCTGCATGAGCCTGCTCTTCTTAACCGGCAGCAAGATATAGACACACACAAAGGCTACCTCGGTCTAACGACACGGGGGTGTTTCTCACTCCGCTCTAGAGCACGTTTGTATTGGAAGGCTTGCACACAAATTCTTAATTAAATAGTTAGCTAATCAATCTGTTGTTATTAGTCAGTTTGGCAAAACGCAAAAATATGTTGATTCCCATAAAATGATGTGCCGTTCATGTTGAGCACACCCACGGGATTCAAAAAGTTCGGTGACGTCATTAATTTTTTTTTCGTGGGAAGTCGTTGTATTACATTTTAGCTGATGCCTAGAAAGTAACCATTGTGCTCAATTACAAATGAAACTAATACAGCAGTTTGTTATTATACATGATCGAACCAATAACCCGGGTGTTCACTGGTCTTTCCGAGGAGTTGTTCCACCTCGGCCCTGATGGCGTCGTCGGAAGTCGAGGGGGACGGAGGGGGCTGGTGGACGACACTGGCCCGATGGCTTGGGCCGGAAGAGGTGGCGGCGGCCGATGTTGTGGGGGACGTCGTGGTGGCGGGTTCGATGGCGGCGGCTGCGGCAGCCGGTGCGGCGGCACGGTTTTCGGGAAGCCGGGCTGGCTGGACGGAGGCCAAGGCAGCGGGAGCCAGGAGGTCCGGGCGGCTTGCCCTCAGCGTCTGGACCGCTGCCGCCACGTTGTCCGGGAGGGGCTGTGCCTCCAGCAGGTCGGTATGGAGTCGACCTGCTTCGTCGGTCTCCAGATGTATTATTGGGACGCCGCACAGCCAGCAGGTGTCAGGCGCTCCCAAGACCCGTGGCGCCGCCGGCTGCGTGTGGCCACGGAACGGGAGTGGGACTAGGTGGTCGGGCTGGCCAGGCGTTGGTCTGGGTTGGTGCTTCCAACGCCGGCGGGAGACGAAATGGACCGCCCCTCCTTCCTCCCACGCCGTCCACGTGGCCACGGTGTGGCAGGGGGCCGACTCCAGCCAGGTCCCCCCGTCGTAGACAGACCCGCTCCGTAGTGCGGGGGTGCCGTCGCGGACGGCCCTGCCTGGTGCCGCGATGTTGTTGCGGACGGCCCTGCCCCGTGCCGCGCAAACCTGCCTGCTGCGGGCTCGCGGTACCTGCGGAGCCCAGGCGGCGTTGGCCCGCTCCGCCGTTCGGCCATTCTCGGTGTTGACGCCTCCCTGGGCGGCCGCCCCGAGGGTTTGGTCGACCGGACCACTGGGGTCCAGCCGCCCCGGGGCCTGGCCCGTCCGGTGGGCCTCCTGGGTATGGCCCCCTGGGGCGGTTTCTCCAAGGAGGCATCCTGTGTAGAAAGAACACTGTCAGAACACCGGAAAATCATCACTTTCTGTGGCCGAATGTGGCGGCGGCGGTAGTTTTCATTAACTATGTTCCCCATCGCGACGGTAATACCCCTTCAAGTCCGCGATGTGAACTGGACCCGACTCCTCATTTGTATCACACCGAATGAGTTTATAAGTAAGCCGTGACATTCGCGTCTTTACCTCATAGGGCCCTTCCCATCTATGAGCAAGCAATGCGGCGAAAACCGCTAGCTGCGTTACTCAGAGGGTGGGTTCTTCTCAGGACCAAGTCACCAACTTTGAATTCCAAGTGCCTATGGCTCCTGTCATACTGCGCCGCTCGCTCGATCCTTGCGGCATCAAGATTCTCTCTAGCATCGTGCAGCGCCCCAGACAAGCGGTTCGTTAGCTGTTCCGCGTACCTAGAGAGCGGGCGTCCTGGTGTTCCTTGGTTGCTCCGTAACTCGTTCTCCAGCGGAGACGGTATCTCTTTACCCAGCTTCAGAAACGCGGGCGTTAAACCAGTGGATCTGTTCACGGTATTCCGGATGGCAAAACCCATCTCAGCGATCTGCTCATCCAAGTCTCGGTGTCTCTCCGTTAGCGCGATCAGTATGCTTTTGACATTGCGATTCACTCTCTCAGTGATATTGGCTTGGGGATGGTACGGTGTTGTCCTCTTGTGCTTTATGTTCAGCGCCAAGCAGGAGTCCACGAACACTTTACTAGTAAAATAACTAGCGTTATCACTAATGAGACACCTGGGTGTGCCGAAGCGTAGGAAAGTATCTAGTAACTTTTCCCAGATCCGCTCTGAAACCAGCTTCCTCAGTGGGTACAGCTCTGCCCACTTTGAGAAATGATCGGTAATAACCAAGAGGTACTGGTTTCCCCGCGGACTTCTCGGCAGTGGGCCGGTGATGTCGCGACCGACGATCTCCTGCGGGTAGTGACTCTCCACCGACTGCATCAAGCCCGGAAGCTTGCCCCGGGCTTCGCTTTCCGGCAGGCTGGACAGCTGCGGGCGTATCGGAGTGCGTCTTGCCTCATCCCCGGCCAGGTCGCGGCGTGGCATAACTTATGAAAAGTCTTGCTGCCACTGCCATGACCTGCCAGAGCCGAGTCGTGGAAGTACCCGATAAACCTCTTCCGTAGCTTCCTCAGAATCACCACCCTGAAGGGAGACTCATAACCCTCCACTTCATCGATCGTTGGGATGTAGCGAAGCAAATAAGCCGTCTTCGCCCAGCAGATACGACTCAAATTGATCATTAACTCGACCGCCAGCCTTCCCGGTGTCAACCGCAATTTCCGCCAGTTTACCCAACACCCGCTGACAAAAACCATCTGCTTTCTGGGCCTCGACAAGCTCTTTCTTGCTGATCACTTCAGCCCAAGCGACGATCCTTTGCTCCTTCGTGCCGCGCGCTAAGGCTGTTACATGTGCCGGTTGCCTCGCCTCCTCCCAACCGTCCGTGAGGGACCTCACCCCTGCATCCGAAACATTCTCCTGTTCTTCCCGCTTGGCTTCCGCTTGGCTTGGGGTGATGCCTACCGTATCACCCCAAGCCTAAATCCTAAATATGCAATGGGTCCTGGCTCTTTTCCCTCCTGCCAGTCGCTATCCTGCCTTCCAGCGAACATGCCGTGGCACACCTGTGCCCCCCAAGACGACTTCCTTACGTCTTAACCGCGCTCCTTGACTCCTGCCAACCATTATAATGGGGTACCCTAGAGAGCGCGTCCGCGACCTTGTTGGTCGATCCCTTTCGGTACTCAACCGTGTACGAGTCGCACTGCAAGGTTAGTACCCAGCGGGCCAGCCTTCCCGCGGGCTCTTTTAGCCTCTGAATCCAGGTGAGTGCTGCGTGATCAGTCTGAATAACGAAAGTCGTACCGTCTAAATTTAGGTCGAACTTCTTCAGAGCAAACATGACAGCCAACCCCTCCTTTTCCGTCACGCTGTAGTTGCGTTCCGACGGTGTGAGCGTTCGACTAGCGAATGCCACAGGGCGTAACTGTCCATCATGCTCCTGTAGCAATACTGCTCCGACACCGTAGTCGCTCGCATCTGTCTCCACAACAAAATGCCGATTAAGATCTGGTAACCGAAGGCTAGCGGTGCTTGCTATTGCCTTCGCGAGAGAATAGAAGGCAGCACCCTGCTCTGGACCCCAGACCCACCTCGAGCCTTTCCGGAGCAGCAGATCAATGGCCGCGCCAGCTCCGCGCAAATCGGGATGAACTGCCGGTAAAAGCCAACCATCCCCAGAAACCTTTGAAGGCTCTTTACATCGTGCGGTGGTGGATAATGGAGAATGGCCCTCAATTTCTCATTGTTCGGCTTCAAGGTACCGCTGTCTACGACAAAGCCTATAAGATTTACCTTTGAAGGCGGCCAGTTGCACCTTGTTTGGATTAATTGTTAGACCGGCCTCACTCATTCGACTTAAGACGATCTCGAGATGAGTTAGGTGCTCTTTGAACGACTTAAAGAATACCACAACGTCATCCATGTAGGCCATGGCAAAGGTAAATTTCGCATGGTCCAGCACGATGTCCCTGAGCCGTTGGAAACTCGACGGCGAGTTCGAAAACCCAAACGGAAGACGCGTAAACTCAAATAACCCCCAGTAACAGGTGAATGCCGTCTTTTGGACATTGTCTGGCGCCACCTGGATCTGGAGAAAACCCCTGCTACAATCCAGCGCAGTGAAAACCTTCGCGCCTCCAAGCGAAGACATTATAGACTCAATAGATGGAAAAGGATACCCGTCCCTTCTAGTGACCTCATAAAAGAGCCCCTGAAAAGAAAAACTAAGTTTTTTTAAGCAGTCTGGTTGGGAGACGCGTGTCGAGAAATGAATATTACGCGAAAAATAATTTTTAGAGCAATATTGACGGCGAGGAATTTATTTTAAGTTTTGCGCGCAAATCCCATGTTTCAGCTCGGCTTCTCATTGGTAACGATGGTCATTCAAATCAGCATCTCATTGGCCAATATAATGGGTGACAGCTTAGATGCTGGTTATAAAATCTTCGTGATCTCTTGAAATCGCCTTTTGAATTACATATTTTTAGGTTTAAGAAACAATCCATCGAATGAACGTCGTAATTGTTTACAAACGTTTTACAAAATCGTAACTTCCGTTCGGCTACCACAACAAACAAAAGCTTCGCCATTTTTTTTCTGTCATGGTCGCCGTCTTGTAACGCGTCTCACGTACCTTGGGTGGTTTTATAGTTTTATCGCGTTTATATCTGAAGACCTCCTGAATAGGGTTTGTTGCTTGTGTTAGTTAGTCATCGTAAGTACTTAGGAAGTGGCATGGGGTGACAGGTTTTTATTTTTTTGCTCTTCTGTTCGTGAATCGTGTCTCCCGTTTACCCTATCTTTTGTTTGTTTGCTGGCGCGCGCCAGTGCCAAGTTTTTTTCTTTAGATGTCGCTTCCCGTAAAGTGTTTAGTGAAGGCACGCGGCACCGCACTCAACATTTAATTAAAAAAAGTCAGCAGAACCCATCCTTTGGGAATGATTATCTACGTTAATGCGAATAGCATCAAACGGTGCGGAGTTATGCGCGTTCGTCAGGTGGCCGGCACACTCTAGATACGCCAGCCCACTCTTGAGGCGATTCTAAATTTGTTGACACTTTCACAGCCGTGCGCACGATCTCCGCAGCCCAGCACGTGCGTTTGTGTCACTTAGGAAGGCGAGCAAAGCACGCGCCATACGCACAAACACTCAAAATGGTACCGACCAGACTTTCTGGCGTCTCAGCTAGTCTCAACCAACGGTACTCTAAACGGTTGTTTATATCTTTACCATAGGACGCGCTTACAGCGCTGTCACAGTAGCCGGTGCGCGCGTTCCATGCACGAGGGCTCATTCCGCTCTCGTGAGGCTGAGCACGGCCGCTACATCACCCTCTCCCGAGCGCGGGAGAGGGTGAGCTAGCGGCCGTGCTCAGCCTCACGAGAGCGGAATGAGCCCTCGTGCATGGAACGCGCGCGCACCGGTAGCTGTGACAGCGCTGTAAAGCGCGTCCTATTGTAAAGATATAAACAACCGTTTAGAGTGCGTTGAATAACTGCCTTCATAGCTCTGTGGTTAGCGCGTCTGCCTGCTGATCAAAGGGTCAACGGTTCGAATCCCAGCCGGCGCCGGTCTTTTTTATTTATTTATCGACCCGCGGCGTAAGAGGTTAGATAGCCAGATAGATGGATAGATAGATAGATAGATAGATAGATAGATACATAGACGAAAAGTGCGTGAAGTATCCAAAGAATGCTATTCGCATTAAAATCAGTTACCACTGCGTGTCCTCGCGGCGGCTTGAAGGGTCGTGCGGCTCGGACGAACTCGTCGAGGCACCCGCTGCGCCGCTTTCCGCGGCGAAGCGGGTGCCTCTTCGCGAGCGGTTGTCTTGCGGCGATCGGAGCGGACGCCTTCCGGCAGCTGCTGGCAGCGTTGACGCAACCGACGCTTCAGGTCAGGGTCCATCGCGACGACTATGCACTGTGTGTACCACCACGGTACATGCACGGTACGAGGTGCGACCGGCAGACACAGGGGCTGTGTTCCAAATCTTACCCAAATGGATCCGAGTTACTCCGGCGGATCGTATCACGTGACAGCACAGACTGAAAAACGCCGGATGCGGTAGGTTTTAGAACGCCAAAGGTACAAAACCCTTCCCTGGAGTAAGATCGAGTAAATTTTGGAACGCGGCGACGCGGCCAGGAAGTAGCAACCCTAGTGAAAAAAGTCATTTGTATAAGAAATTTATCGTATCCAATAAACACATATGAATCATACAAGATATATAAGAACATATGAGAAGCACATGAGAACTACATAAGAACTATAGAAGTACTATATAAGATATATAAGAACCATATAAGAAGGTTATAAGAAAATTCTCAGAAATTTCTTTTATGGTGCTTGTGTGTTCTTATATATATTATACAGTTCTTATATACTTCTTATATGGTTCTTATATAGTTCTTATATGTTCTTAAATATCTTTTATGATTCATATGTGTTTATTGGACACGAGAAATTTCTCATATATCTAAGAATTTTCAATAGGGAATGGCTCTCGTACGGGGCACAGCCAAGCCGCCAAGCCAATCCACTACGACAGGAGCGGGGAGTACCTCTCCTCCACGCGCCCGAAATGCCGAGAGGGAGACAACAAGTGGAAAGGAGGTAACCACCACTGACACGCGTGTCCCAACCAGACTGTTTAAAAAAAACTTTATTTTTTATTTTCAGGGGTTCTTTAAGTCTTCGGTATTCAACGCAAAGGCGCGCGGGCGCGCGCTGCCGTCTTTCTTTGGCGCCAAAACTACTGGAAACGCCCACCGACTCTGCGATGGCCGCACCGCCCCCGTGTCCAGCATCTCCTCGAGAGCCGCGTCTGGGAGGGCCCGTTTATGTACGCTTAAGGCTGAACTCCATGGAACGAATTATGCGACGAATAACTGGCGAACGCCGCCCGACGGCACGCTCGCTTTGCGCGCGACATAGCAGCCACTGTGTTGATTCCACGCGCCGTGCAAAAGCCGCCGGGCAAAATTCGTCGGTTATTCGCAGCATATTCGTTCCATGGAGTTCAGCCTTTATACTTCCTTTCACCTTATCTGCGAGCGAAGCCAAAGTTAGAAGCGCGAGACCAGCGTTCTTTGCGTTTCTGCCCAGCTCGGGCGCTCGAGCAAAGCCTGAACGCACGGAGCTTTCGTGCTCGCGCTTCCAGCTTTGCCTTCGCTCGCACATAAGGTGAAACGAAGCATAGTGGTCTAGGATTACACCCCCACGGCTTGGCCTCTCCTGTATCTATCCTATGTTGTAAAACAGTCGTAAGCCTCGGCCTCTTGGTAAACATAGCTGCGTGTTAGGAAAAGGCGTTCGCTAGCATCCGCCGTTGGTCGGCGGGCCCATCGAAAGATGCACTTATCATTTCGACGTTCCCGGGCACGACTCCTGCAGCTAATACCTGCTCCTGATGTGACGCAGCGAGCGAACGTTCCATTCCCTGCACCAGAGGTGATAGGCAACAAAGGGACTAAAAGGGGAAAACGCACTATAACAATACCTGTTGTTCCTCAAGTCCAGGATTATGCCCTCCCGACAGACGAAGTCCTGCCTCAAAATAACAGGAATTGACATACCAGGCAGGTAAATGAAACGTTGCCTCCTTCGTCTGCCGTCAAGGCCATGGTGAAGGCGCATCACCCCTCGCGCTTCGGCCAATCCTGTCGCTAAACGCAGCGGAGTTACAAGTTCACGCGCGCAAAGGTTTCTGTTACGGCAGTCCTCGTACACATTATCGAAAATTAGAGAAAGACTAGAACTGGTATCAATTAGCTCCGAATATTCTCTACCACCGATCTCTACCCGCACGTATGAGCCCTTCTCTGGTGTCGTGCTCTGAGCCCGACCTCTGAGTCGAGGTCGGCAACCTCGACTCCAAGGACCTGATTAGTGGCGCCGGCCTCTGGCGTTTCCCTGGGAACATTGAGAACCAGACGCTACCCACGTGCAATGCCGCCTGATGTGCCCAAGACGATGACAGTTGTAACACCTGACTTGTGGCCGGTCTTTACGCGCAACCTGTCCATCGTTACCCTCACGCGACACTTCATCTGTGGCAAACTGCGGTGAGTCATGGTTCCCGCGACTGTCGTGACCAGTCGCGCCTCCGCGGTGGTTACCCGATGCGCCACCCCTACGGGTCTGCACTCGGGCCGAGTTTGCGTTGGCTGCCCTGCGCCTTTGCTCGTAAGCGAAGGGGTTTAAAGCCCGGGGCGTAAAGGCTACCCCGTGACCGCGCTCCGCAACGGCCGTATACGCTGTGGGGGACTTGATGTGAGTCTCTGCGGCGCGTCCTGCCCACGCGCACCTTGGCTCTAGGGACTCCTCGGCCCTCGGATGGGGGGTGGTACTGCAGCTCAGCGAGCAAGCCCGCTTGGACCGTTCGCGCCTCTCTGGCAAGTGCCTCCAGATCCGCAAAATCCCATCCGCGCAGATAGGTTTTGAATCTAGGGTGACATTGCCGTATCGCTTCTAGCTACCTTCTCTGCGTCAGACGCGGATGGTTCGGCCGTCGAGTAGAGCTCCTGGAGCGCGCGAACGTACTCCACAAGAATCTCGTCGGGGTGCTGAGTGCGATTAGCTAGTTCGTCCCTAATCCGCATCTCATAATCGTGGGGCGAAAATTCCTCCCTAAACCGCGTCCGGAAGTCCGCCATCAATAGAAACGGTCGTTGCAACCGTCTCCAACGCGACGCGTCCCCCGATAACGCGATCGGCACGATCTGCACCAAGGCCGTTTCGTTTGATGCTCCCAACGCGGCTACATACGCATCCAAGTCCTGTAAGAAATCGTGGACCAATTTCTCGTCGGAATATCCCGCGTAGGTCGGCGTCGGTACGGACAACCGCGTTCGGGGCAGAGACGTAGGCGCGGCGCTCGCGACTCCTGGAACCGTCGCGATTTGTCGCGAGAACGTCTCCATCATCGCCGTCATGGCGCGCCTAAACTCGCCGATGTCTGCCGCGCCTCCAGCTGGAGCTGGTGGTAAAATCCCAGCATCTGGAGATGCTCGCGTACTAGAGCCTTCTCCGGCCCCCTGCAGCGTCAGACGGTTTCTGAGTTCCGCTCTCAGACGAGTCGACCTCGTCCCTATTGGGGGTCGACCTCGTCTTGGGGGGCATCGTTAGCGTTGATCCCTCTACACCACGCTGAACGCTCAATAGATCTGTGTGACTCCCCGGGACGAACAGAACAAGCTGCAGACCAATCGGGCCCCACTTTGGAAGCGCCAGTTGTCTGGGTCGCTCTACTAAACTGCTGCGCAATCGGTCCCTGCCTGGCCCGCCCTCCCAAGAAGTCACACGAGGAAGGATAGATTCAAAACGTTTTACTGTTTTCGGCGCCTTGGTTGTGGGCCTCGCTGTCGCAGTCGTCGTCCGGGTGGCTTGCCCGTGCCTTATCGGAACTGTCGTGCTCTCTCACACGCGCGCCGGGCCACCGGCCACAGCTCCTGCCCCCTCGCGCGCCGTCGTCCTCCTCGGCTTCCCACAAAACGTGACATCTTCAATGTCGTGTCTTCAATGTCGTGTGTGTCTGTGTAAATGTGTGTGTGTGCGCGCGCGTGTGTCTGTGTGTGGGTAAGGATACTATAAATTCCTATTGAAAAAATCAGCACAACCTGGTCCTAGCATCCCAGCTTCATGCTGGGTTATTGCTCCAGCATGCCTAGCTTGCTGTGCTGGCCAAGCTGGTCCCAGCACAATCTTGTCCCAGCATCCCAGCTTCATGTTCGGTTATTGCTCCAGCATGCCCAGCTTGCCGTGCTGGTCAAGCTGATTGGATGTTGGGTTGTGCTGGGTGAATGCACGGTGAATGCTGGGTCATGCCGGGTGAACTGGTCATGCTGGTTAGGCTGGTGGACTTCCCCACCAGTTTAACCAGTTTAAATTGATACACGAGATAAACAAGCCAAACACTTCAGAAAAGTTCACTCGGCATCTAATTTATTATTTTCGTATTCGCGCCTTGCTCACATGAGCTCAGATGCTACACATCCACTGCGCTGACACAGTACTGACCGACGCACAGACACCGGTTCTCGGTGCAAAACAAACAATGCTATTAAAACCAGATTGCTTATCTCTAAACACAAAAGTACTAGACACATGCCAAAAACAGGCAATAACAATAAAAAATACTACACGGATGAGAGAAGCGAACCTGGGTCCCGCCAAAAATGGGGGCGAAGCGGCCTCTTTCTTAGTCGGCAGAGGCGAGGAAATCCATGTGGCTTGTATGGCATTGGCGACACTCCTCGGCACCACCGTCATTCACGAGCACAAACATGTTCGAAGACACGAAACGACGTCTCAGTCGGGGCGTCCGACTTCTTCCCGCGCTGAACAGACTGCCGCTCGCTGTCTCCTCAAATCGAACTTCGCTTGCACCGCCGTTCAAGTAGTCTCCAAACAACGCGCACACAGCCGTCTTTTCGAAAATCTGCCAAAGATAGCCAAACGTGCCTCGAATTCTCCGTTCCCACCACTCTCTCTCCCTCTTTGTTTTCTCGCACACAAAAGAAGCTCGCAGCGCGCCTGAAGCGCCCTGCCGTCTACCAAAAACGAGAGGACAAAGAACAGGACGTGGCATCGACCCCACCCCAGCCGACCTTGGCGCGCGCGCTCCCAGCTATGCCAGTTCGACAAGCTCTAGCCGACCTTGGCGTGCGCGCTCCCAGAAAGACCAGCTTGACCAGCTCGAACAAGCTTGGGCCAGATTCAGAACAAGCTCGAACCGGCGTGACAAGCTTGAACCAGCCCAAGTACCAGCTTGCCCAGCTGCAGTGCGAGTTCGAACCAGCTTTAACCAGCATAAACCAGCTTGATAAGCTTGAACCAGCTTCAGTATCAGCTCAAGTACCAGCTTTGCCCAGCTGCAGTGCCAGCTCGAACCAGCTTAAACCAGGTTCAGTACCATCTCAAGTACCACCTTGCCCAGCTGCAGTGCCAGCTCGAACCACCTTGAATCAGCTTGACCAGTTTGATTACAACCTAGACCACCTCGAACCAGCTTAAAAACCAGCTTGACCATCTCGATTTTCTTGCTGTTTCTTTTTCAATAGGAATCTGAAGAAAATATTATTTGTGTATATCTTTTTTTTGTCTCAAGTAAAACAAAATTAGATGCGATTTCATCTACACCCTGTCGTGTTTGTTCTATTCTTCGTCCCCGTTTTTTCCAGTTGATTTTCATCAACCATGCGGAAATGACCTATTCTTTCTGTTAGCAATCGTCAGCCAAAATGTACCATCTTCTTAAAATAACTGCATGATGCTATGAAAATGGTCGTAACGAGATTTCCGAACTTCCCAATATGTCTTTTAGACTTTAGTTATCCATACATTTTTGGGCACATGAGAAACCATTTTATAGTCTATTTTCGTCGGAGTGTTTTGATTTCCTCTGCATGTGTTCCGAGTTTAATCTATAGCAGCTATTTACGGAGTCCACAAGAATTACTACCACATCAGCAGATATTCTTGACCTTCTAACTTCAACACCTGACCTGTCGTTCTTATTATCTATCTACCAGGAGTCAGTGATCACTGCTCGTAGCATATATTTCTGAACATTCCGGACAGCAATCCCACTAAAGAGACATAAACGTATTCGAGACTACAGCAAATATATTTTTGACACGATGCCCTGAGTGAGTTCGTTGATAGTTATTTTATTAAATGTTTCGAGCGTTCTGTTGAGGACACCTAGAATATGTTTAAAACCCAAGTGACATTTTGCTATGAACAAGAACATTCCACTTTGATCTCTAACGTCTCACTTTAACTCACCATGGTGTAAACACATCGCTAAAGAGGTTATCCAAAAGAAAGAGTTTGTTTCGTGTTGCTAAATCTTCCAACACCCGTGATCGTTGAGTTTGTTATCACAATGCCAACACACTTTACCAAATGCGATTGACGATGCGAAACATGAGTATTTTAACCTTACGCTACGTTCTATGTTAGCTACTAAACCTAAACAGTTTTGGAAAGTCATTAAGAAAGAAGGAATATCTGTAATTTAATTCAAAGGTTCAGAAGGGGAAAACATTCCTGGCGATCAATGTGCTTGTGTTTGGAATGATGTTTTATTGAGTCCTCAAATGTCATTAATATGACAACTTCCCTGCCGAAAAAAAACAGTATGATTTTATTCTGGAAAAAAATTGGATTTGTCAAAACCCAGTTTGAACAAACCAGGGAACTTACTGATTTCCACTACCCAATTTAAATATTTAGGATTTCATACTGTGAATGAAAGTGGAACTCTAAAACCGAATTTGGGCATGCTGGGTTTTAATCGGTAAGTATTTATGGAAGTAAAAACCCAATTGGGTATCCTGGGTTCCGACCGGGATGCACATTGGATGAGTGTGTTTTTTGCCAATGAAGCCATTTCATGTCAATCCTTTGAAATTATCGATAACCTAAAACTCTCTTCATCTGCTGGCCCTGACGACATTAACACTCGAAGTTTCTAAAACACAAAAAAAATGTTGTTTTCTGATACTATCCCATATCTTTTCTCAGTCGCCTGAGCTTCTTGTGTTGCCTGATGATTGGAAAATAGGGAAGGTGTTGCCATTGCACAAGGGAGATGTTAAACATTCCCCGGATAACTCGACCGATCTCATTCACTAAACTAGAATTGCATATAAGGTACTAGGGCACTTCATTTAATGAACTAGTTAATTTTTCAGTCTAGCTCCTTTAGACCTTCTCAGCATGGCTTTCGAAAATCCTTCTCTTGCTAAACTCAACTTTTATCATTTACTCATGATTTACACTTAGCTCTCGACAGAGGGTCCAAGAGAGACTATAATTCTAGACTTTTCCAAAGCCTTCGATGAAATGTCCCACAAGCTGCTATAGTGCTACTGCTAAAACTTAACAGTCTTAATACTGATGCAAATGTTTTGTCCTGGATAACTTGTATTCTCCTTACTCATCATTTGTCACGAATGACAAATGATGAGGCGGAGAATAACTAAACTAATTAAACGTTTAATGAGGGCGAACTTGTGCCCAAAAATAAAAAGGAAACAAAAGATAACAGCAGAGTGTCGCGGGCGTCGAAATCGGCGAAAGAGCAGAGTCGAACGCAGGGGCGAAACTGACTGCGGCTCGCCACGCGGAGCGCCCTATGTACATGCGCGGGCTTCTGGAATAATCGGCCCAGAAGGTTCGGCATGTAGAACTTTCTGATCTCGAACAAGCAACACGGTTCTCGAATTTACCAGAACATTACATTAGATGTCAACAAAAAGGCGTCCCCGCGGCCAGGAATCGAACCCTGGCTTTTCGCGTGGGAGGCAGGCGCCATAACCGTTAGACCACGCGCGCGTTGCCTACTTGGCAAGCTGCGCGCGCGGCAATATCAGTTCGTAACCGCCAACGATAAATCATCTCCTCTTGTTTACGTCAAATTTTGGTGTACCACAAGGCTTTGTATTGGGTTCATTATTGTTTTTTTTCAATTTAATATTGATTTGCCATGTTCCATTTCTTTTTCCATTAGTTTATTCGCAGATGATTGTGTTACTGACCTATCTGCGTAGTAAGTCACCAAATAATCATTTGGTGACTTACTACTGCAGATACACATACACAAGTGCTCGGTACAGGTAAGACTGGATCGCAAAATATGCGCGCATCCGTTTTCTGGCTTTGACCTATTTTTGGCGGAACTGCGGAAAGTAGAGCGGAAATAGAGAGTAGAGCGGAAAATAACATGTTTTTGTGCAGGGAGCTTAGATGATGTGGGGCCCTAGGTTTCCGAGCCACGTGTAATTATATGGGGTTGAAAAAACCCCGAGACTGCGGGTAAACGACACAACACTAAAAAGTCTCTAACACAGCTGAAATTTTATTTTCCGACAAATGGAACATGGCAAATCATTAATATATTAAAAAACAATAATGGACTCAACACAAAGACTTGTGGTACACCAAAATTTAACGGAAACAAGAGGAGATGACTTATCGTTAGCGGTTACGAACTGATATCGGTAAGTGAGAATACAGGTTATCAAGGACAAAACATTTGCATCAGTATTAAGACTGCTAAGTTTTAGCAGTAGCACAATAGCAGCTTGTGGGACACTTTATCGAAGGCTTTGGGAAAGTCGAAAAATATAGTCTGCCTTAGACCCTCTGTCGAGAGCTAAGTGTAAATCATAAGTAAATGATAAAAGTTGAGCTTAGCAAGAAAATGCTTTTCGAAAGCCATTCTGAGTAGTACTAAAGAAGGAGCTAGACTGAAAAATTAACTAGTTCATAATAAATGAAATGCCCTAGTACCTTATATGTAATTCTAGTGTGGTGAAAGAGATCGGTCGAGTTATCCGGGGAACGTTTAACATCTCCCTTGTGCAATGGCAACACCTTCCCTATTTTCCAATCATCAGACAACACAACAAGCTCGGGCGACTGAAAAAAGATTTAAGATAGTATCAGAAAACAACTTTTCTTTTGTTTTTCTAGAAATGTCGAGAATTAATGTCGTCAGGGCCAGCAGATGAAGAAATTTTTTGGTTATTGATAATTTTAAAGGATCGACATAAATATGCTTCATTGTCAAAAAAAAAAACCACTCATCCTATGTACAACCCGGACGGAACCCAGGATGCCCAAATTAGGTTTTTACTTCCATATATATGTTCTTACCGATTAAAACCCAGCATGCCCAAATTGGGTTTTAGAGTTCCAATTACATTCACAGGATGAAATCCCAAATATTTAAACTGAGTAGGGGCAATCAGTAAGTTCCCTGGTTTGTTCAAACTGGGTTGTGACAAATCCAATTTGTTTCCCGATTGAAATCATACTGGCTTGTTCGGTAGGGAAGTTGGCATGTCAATGACATTTGAGGACTCAATAAAACATCATTCCATAGGCAAGCACATTGATCGCCAGGAATGTTTTCCCCATCTGAACCTTTGAGTGAAATTACAGATATTCCTTCTTTCTTAATGACTTTCCAAAACTGTTTAGGGTTAGTAGCTAACATAGAAGCAACGTTATTAGATTAACTCAGTTACGGAACTGCTCATTGACGCTGCATG
>JAZHYW010024021.1:0-20123 GCA_037355805.1 Ixodes ricinus
CGCGACATCGCCGCACTAGTGGATGCCACAATGCAAGGCAAGAAACGTTCCAATGAGTTGAAAAACGTCATTCACGGCACACAACAACACGAGACGAGCCCTAAGTCAGATACCCAGAACTTTAGAGCAACCAACCAGCACACCCAAAGCGGGGGCGGCGCCACAAAGAGTACTTTCGCCAACGTTTCTAACCACTCAGCACGGCCGCAGAACCTGACGCTCGCTAGATGGTGCTACAGCATTCAAAATGGCGCTGCCCACAATAAAACGGTCTGCAGGACGGGGAGGACACCCTCCCCATCCTATAGGCCGAGGAAAGATCTGGGAAGTAGAAATTGGTGTGCCCCGTGAGGTAATTCCCCCTAAATTTAGCGTGGAATATAAATTGTAGAGCTCGCGTGACATCAGGTCACAAGACGTCGACTTCCCCAGCTAAATTTAGCGTGAAACTGAATTACTGTTAAGTCCCATGACGCTAATTTTTCAGAGATATTAAGCTGGGGAACTGAGTTGTTGTATACGTCACGTGACGTCATTTTCCCCGCTAGGTTGAGCATGAAATGCACGGACGGTTGGACGGAGAAGTTTTAGAATCGGGGGTTCCGTTAAAGAAACATTTCATGCTTAGAAAAAAAAAAACGTCGTCAGAAGACCATTTTAGCGCACCGTTAAGGTCATTATTTGTTCTTTAACTCAGGTCTTGCATCACTCAACGGAGAAGCGTGGAAGCAAAACAGACGGTTCTCCCTTTCCGTGCTTCGGGGCCTCGGCTTCGGGAAGACGTCCATGGAGGAACATATAAAGGCAGGCATCTTAACCAATACTTGTGCAAGTTGTTGTCGGTTATTTAGCATTTTAATGTGCCCTTTTACTTCGATGGAAGGTGAATTGTCAGTCTCGGGAAGGTATCTGGTTATTCTACTAGAATGGTATTACAGGGCTAAACGTCGCTGCCGTGTGTTTAGCCGGAACTGCGCCGCTGACGCCATCGTCGCCAATTTTTAATTGACTTCGAGCCGCCACCTAAAAAAAATGAAACACCTTTACAATTCTCTGTAATGCCGAATCAGAGCGCAGCTCTTGAGGACGAGGAGGAGGAGTAGGCCCCTCCTCCCCTCCGTACCCTCCCCTCCTCCTCTCCTTTCAATTAGCGGGAAATTTTTGCTAAATTTCCTGCTAAGTATAGGGGGCAAATATTCCCGCTAAAATTTGGCGAAACATTTACAAACATTTTCCGCTAAATTTGGTGGAAAATTTAGCGAAACTGTCCCCGCTTAATTTAGCGGGGAAACTGAATTGGTGTTCAGATCACGTGACGTCAATTTCCCCGCTAAATTTAGCGGCAAAATGTTTTCGCTAAATTTCACGTGACGGCACATTCACTCACGTGACGTCACACGGAACATCACGTGTGACGTGACGAGGGTAAAATTTTCCCGCTATACTTGGCGGGAAATTTTTCTGATAAATTTAACGGGAAATTTTTCCCGCTAAATTTGGCGGAAATTTTTCCCGGGTTGAGTGGCGTCACGTTTGACGTCACGAGTAAAATTTTTGCCGCTAAATTTTGCCGGAATATTTTCTGCTAGATAAGCAGGAAACTTTCTGCCCTAAATTTAGCAAAAAAATTTCCCGCCAAATATAGCGGGAAAATTCAATCCTCGTGACGTCACACGTGACGTCACGTGTGATGTCATTATGGGAAACGTACCATACTGCAACGCGCGGTTACGGCGACGCCGACGACGACGGCAACGCCGCTCAACCGGGCAACGGGCCCCTAAGAGCTGCGCTATAAAACTACAGCTCGTTCATTCGACCAAACGCGATGGAATGCGGTAGCTTTACAGGAACGTCGTTAGTGAAAACAGTTAAGGCTGAACCGCATGTAAGCGATTTAGCGAGCGACGAGACGAGCGAAGCCGACAGCCACGAGAGTCAACGAGGAGCGAACGAGATTTTCCGCTGTCGCCTCGAAGACTCGCTCGGTTTTCAGATTTCAAGAAAACGTCGCTCATCGCCTTGGTTGCTTGTTCCCGTCGCTTTCATGCGGTTTGTCCTCGTCGCGCGACTGACCGAGCGACAGCGAAGCGGGTCGCCGTCGCTTGTCTCGTCACTCGCCAAATCTCTTACATGCAGGTTATACTTAAGGAAAGGTAATGGCATGGTGATTAAAGGGTTGTGATTTGCCCTGCACACATCGAACAGGACGTCTAGGACGCCCTCCAGGACGACATCAAGAACGATCTCAAAGACGATCTCTAGAATGACCTCTAAAACGACCTCTAAGGCAGCCTGAAGGACGACGTCGAGGACGTCAGGTCACGTCAACCTCAGCTACAGACGCTTACGAGCTTACGCGACCAGCGCTTACGTGACTTTCATTACGCGATCTTGCACTTAAAGCATGGGCCTTACGTGACCTTGATTACGCGACCTCAAGCGACATGATCACGAGGACATGACCTTGAACGTGGTTGGGCCTGTAAAGCTTTAAAATAAATTTGGTTTTTATGCCTTGGTCTAGCCTCATGCATTGGCCATGCTATGGACGGTGCCATGCTTCGTATGTCGGTCACTCGCTGTGACGGACGTCAAGGACGTGCCAGGTCACGCCAGCTTCAGCTACCGGCGCTTACGAGCTTACGCGACCGGTGCTTATGCAAACGGAGCTTATGCTTACTACATCCCCGGACGTTACGTGACCTTCATAACACGGCATTTACGTCGTTGATCTATCTCTCTATATCTATCTCCTCCCCTCACTGCCTCCCTCCCTCTCTCGTCCTCCATCTACTTCTGTCTTTCTTTTCTTTCTCTTTCTTCCTCTTTCTCTCTCTCTCGCGCGAGGGAAGCGATCTAACGGAGCTTCCGCAACCGGCTCTCCCTCACCTCATCCAACCCTTCCTGCCTCTCTCATCTCTCTCTCTCTAGCCATTCCTCTCTCTTTCTCTGTCTCTTGCGCGAAAGCTGAGCTTGCGCAGCCGGCGCTTATGCTCCAGCCCCCATCGCTGCGGCCATGGGCGTTACGTGACCTCCATAACGCGACCTTGAGTTTCAGCCCGGGGTGTTACGTGTTGTGAGGACACGACCTTGAGGGCACCACCTTGATGACCCGACCATGAGGAGCGGGACCATAAGGACACGACCATGAGAACAATTAAGGACGAGGACATAACCTTGAGCGTGGTTGGGCCTATAAAGCTACCGCTTTAAAAGAAAACAGAAAAACAGGGGCGGCTCACATTTTATTACATCGAACTGTTTTCCAACGAATCGGTAACCGCCATATAAGATTGTGTTTTCTCTCCGATTCAGTTTCAATCTCGAATGGTTTCTTTCCGGTTCGGTCAGAAATAACGGTTTTGATCCGGGTTTCCAGTTCAGCATCGATTCGACACCCTGGTCCTTCACTGTTTTCTATATATCGTCGACTTCACGACGCCCTCGCCCAATCACAAAAGGCGGTAGAAACTAATGCCAGATGATCCCCCAAATTTGACGAGTTTATTTTTGTTTTGACTATGAAAGCAGTTGGCCTGTACTTTTGCTCAATCCATGTGCGAAGTTCAAATTTAAGACCAAGAAAACAGAGAGCAGGAAATAACCAGTTGGGTCGTCAGTTCCACTCTAGTGACAACTGATTGATGCGTTATCGATAGTCGTTACCGAAGAACCGTCTGGGGGCGTAAATATCATCAAAACATCCATCATATACATCACGGCATAACATTGCCCAATTCGATACAGTTCCTAAATATATCGTGTTTGGCATCTTAGATACCGTGTGTGATTTTATCACGCATCTAGATACTGAAAAGAAATATTAAGACAGCCTACAATTGTCTCTACTGCTCTCTCGCTCTGTGATATCCATAAGTGCTGTGTCAGAAATTTCGTTTTCAACATTATAATAGCAATTTTAAACATTGGTCCTCTACAAAAACACACACAGACACGAAAAAGAAAACTTAAGAACTCACTGAACACACCGCGTACACAGTGCGACACTGTTAGCTCGAACGAGACATTGACGTTTTTCTCCATTTCTCTTAAAAAGGCCCTGCAACGACTTTTTGACTGGTTTTTGGTTTGCACGGAACCTGAGCTCACTGAACGGTAGTAACTTTATTAAACTTTTCTTTTTTTTCAAATTTCGCTTTATTTTAAAAGTTATAGGCAAAATAAAATTACAAAACAAGCTAAAAATGACCTCTTTCATGACGTCCTCGGTCGTGGCCACGGTGGAAGAAATACATTTAGGTGGTGACTCTGGCCGCTCTTCCCGCGGGAAGCGAGCGACCAGATACTGTTCGGGCTAGTCTCGAACCAGGAGTAGCTATTTCCCCGCCGCCGCGGAGGGCGCTGGAGCTATGAGCCCTGTGGGCATGAGGCTCCCTCGGCGGTCACGGTGTCGGCGGCGCAAGCGTGCTCGCCTTTACCGGTATGGTGGTGTGGTGGTGGTGCGCTGCCAGTGGCTGGCCTCGTGTTTTACTTGGTACTGTGTCAATCACGGGTGCCATCATCGTGCACGAAGGTGAGCCTTAACCCGAAGAAGAAGAATTTATGCTGCAAGGCTAAGAAAGACGTGCTTCGTTCCCAACTGCAATTCGGGGTATTTCTTCCACCTTGTGCATTTACTCTATCCTGAAGCCTCCAAAGTTCGGAAACTGTAGAGTAGTTGAAGGGGAGAGGTTGCTACTTGACGTATCAAATCTCAGAGCACTGATCAGACCGGACGATAAAAGCCCATTGTCTCCTCATCTCGTTGACCAAGTGAAGACCAAGCTTGCCAGTCAAATTTCTGTCGAAGACTGGGAATGCGAAGATGTCTGGACAGAAAATGGCTGAAGAAACCAAGGCTGTGGACTGCATACTATATTACGTAACTGGCTTTTGAGTGTGAAAATGAAGAAAAAAACCTAGATGCTGGCCTGCACGCCGATCCGCTTTCAGCATCGACAAAACACTTCTGCTGAAGCAGCACAGACAAACGTGAAGAACCGAGGAGGCCTTATACACTCCGAGCAGGAACCTTTTGCAGCTACTGGAGCAAGCGGAACAGTTCTTTGTGGAATATAAAAGCCACCAGACTGTCTAGTGAGACACAATCGACAATGCTCTTGAGCACATGCACAATAACGTTTTCATACGCTGAACACAAAGAAGAAACAATTGCCCAGTTTCTCCACTAATACATCAGCATGCGAATATGACAACACGGTAAGCATATTACCATGAGTATTAACAGACAAGCTCAAGAAAAGAAGAAATCAGCAAAGCAGTGCTCGTCTCAGTTTAAGAGCGTGGGCGAGAAACACAATATGTAGGAAACGGCATTCTTTGGTAGTATGCAGTGAATTCAGCTTTTGTGTACATTTTAGAGCAAAAATATTTGTAAGGTATTTTTTTTTACCTGTAAGACGAGGGTGACACATATTGTGAGTGTATAATAGACCGACACGCGGGCTTGAAAACACGGAGCTGCGGCGGCGCTGCGATCGCGTCGGAACCGGGTGGTGTGGGCAGAAGAGTGCATGTTTTGCACGGGCGTCATAGCATTTCAGCATGCCACAAAGCTGTGTAGCCGTTAATTGCACCGAAAGGTACAAAAAGTAGCGGAGTGTGTTTCCACAAGTTCTCGGCAGACTCTGAAAGGCACAGAAGGTGGATAATATCCGTGGATCCAAACAAATGGCCGCCTCGCGCAGAACGACCGTTTGCGCGGCATGCACTTTTTTGAAGGTAAGTGTGGCTTCCATTTCAATCTCCGTCCCGAGGCTAGCTTATGTGAAGGGAAACCGTCGTCCGATCGAGACCACCCGAATTTCGTTCCCACGGTGTTCGCACACAAAGCACCGGCCAAGCGATCGTCGGAGGCTCGCTACGCCCGTGCTATCAAGCAGAAGGGGATTGGCGACGGAACGGCAGTGTTGTAGGCGTGACCGAAAAAAAGTAACGAAGTATGTTACTCGTTACTTGCAAATAAAACTAGAGGAGGGGTAGTGAGCTCAGCGAGCGCTCACGGCTGCCGCACTCCGTGTTGACGGCTCAAGAGGGCGCCCATGTGCTGGATAGGCTGTAGGAAGTGGGCGGCCAGGGCGGCTCGCATTGCATTTGCTGCGCGATTAAACACTGATTAGGCATGACACTTCATCGGCCACAAACGACAGCAAACACGGGGTAAAGATCAGTTCAGAACGGGAGCCACTTCTGCGCTGCCATACCGCCGAACGGCCAAACCGCAGGTCAAACCTGCTCGCCGAAGGCCTTCGGAACCGGGCGGATCCTCGAGTCCGTATACGACAGCAGCGCCGCCGCGTACATCCGGGACTTCTCTACGCTCGCCGCTCGTCGGTGCCTGATGCCACTACCCCTTTTCTAGTATGCCCCCGCCTTTTCCACCGCTTGGTGGCGGGCATGTCGATGGGTCATTTCTTGTTTCCGTACTTTATAAACTGCATCTGTTTCTTTTCTGATCTAAAATACCGAACAAAAACTACTTTCACAAATAATTGAAACGGTTCACACCATTATATTTTGTATTTTGACTAAAAAGAAGCTTTTAGCGGCTCTGACCAGTGGTAAGCGCCAGGACCAAAGACGTCACATATCGCACTCTTTCGGCACCGCGGGTCGCCCCCGTAGGTGGAGGAGGTTTCCGCGTCGTCCTTTTGAAATATGACGCACTGATGTTTAGTTACCCTCTCCGTGCCCGCTGGCTAGCCCGAACCCCAAGAGATGGGGAAACCGCAAGAAACGTTGACGTTTAAATATGATTGCAGGGCCCCTTCAAGCAAAATAATAATAAAAACTTTACCATTGAGCTTACTATGCTCAGTGAGGGCTTTCCGCCATACTAGATGGTTTTTTATGGCAGGCAATTAATTTTAGGGAGAAAAACGGGAAATACCGGAGATGGCTTATTGGAGCTAACAGTGTCGCGCGCACCGCAGGTGCATAACTGCATAAAGGCGCGCGTAACTGAATATACAACCAACGCATCTTGCTTTCAGTTGCGTTTCCACTGCCCACTAAAAGCGTGGGTTAGTAGATTGTCACCATAAATGCACACTCTAGCGTTGCACATTCCAGTGTGTGTTAACCATGCTTTGTTTCGGCCTGTCCAGACGAAGCCGACGCGACAAGTTGATCGGATCAATCAGACGGCGTCAAAACGCACCGCCATGGTGTTTCTCGTGTTTCTGTACGCGTTCTATCATGGCTAAATCAATGATAAACAAAAAATGCCTAATGAATTGCACTTTTGTTGCTGCTTGGTTGGCCCTATTACCTCGTGGCGTCGGCTTCGTCTGAACTTAAGCCGAAACAAAGTATAGAGACCTACAACGTCCCAAAACCTGATCTTTCGCTGTTGAATGTGCACCACCCAGGAAGAATTGCGGTACCTGATCCAACACATCTCCACGGCCAGCGGGTCTGCCATCCCCGTTCAGGAGTTCCTGCTTCCGAGCACGTCCAATGTCATCACTGCCCTCTTGTTCGGGACCACGCGCGCTCGAGGATCCTAGGCGCAAGCGGTTGATCCAGCACGTTACCACCTTCGCGTCGCTGGTGGCTTCCAGCTGGATGGTCAATTCGATACCCGATTGGCTCAGTGGGATCTTTTCCGCTCTGCCATTCACGAGAATGGGAGCCATTCGAAGAGAGCGGCAGAAATTGCTCGAATTTGTGCGGTAAGTTTTGCGTCCTCTTGCGAATAAACCGATCTCACCAGCCAGTCTGACTACGTACGCCACCGCTGCCCTGGTGCATCGAGGGAACTTTAGTCATTTTGTAGGTGCGACAAACTCGCTGCAGCTCTGCGCCGAGTAGAGTACGAGACGGAACGAGCCCTCTCGCGCAATGCCGTCTGCCTTTTGTGATTTTGTGAACTAAAAGTTATGGCGTCGTCACGCATGCGCCGAACATTTAGTGAGGTCGGTCTATAAGGGGTATTCACTGGGCGCCATATTTGAGGTAACTGCTCACAGCGCATGCCCGGGAAGAGTTTCCCGTCAGCTCTCGGGCAACCGCAAGAGAAGAGGGGAAGGCGAAATCCTCTTATCACCGGGACTCTCCTTTGTAGGTTCCAGGCTTCTTCAAACGTCGCTATTCTCCCCTAGAAGATTATAGAAGATTAACTTGCCACTCAAAATTCGTACAAAAGCATCTTTCCCTCTCTCTCTTCACCTGTGGTCAGAAAGCAGCAGCGAGCTCACCTATGACGCCCAGTGAATACTCCCTATAGGGAGTATTCACTGGCGGCCATAGCTGTGTGCGCGACTGCTGAGCGCGTGCTGACGGCGGGCTTCCACAGTACTTTTTCAGCGTGCATTCCAGCACCACCAAGATTGCCGGTCTTAGCAATCTAGAAATGTGAGTTCGTTCTGAGCATGCGCTCTAAACAGCACCCACAAATATGGCGTCCAGTGAATACTCCTCATTGTGCGGGTTTCAGTATACCTCTCTGTCCGAGTCGGTTAGAAATAAAGATCTTAAATCAATACCATGCACTGCCTCGTGGTACCTGCAGCATGTGCTAGAAACATAAACGCAGATTGTTTTTTTTTTTTCAGATAATTAACACTTTTCTTTATTATGATTTAAATATCTACAAAATGTGTTTATTATGGTACAGGATTACTTATTTACAATTAGCACTTCCTAACAGCGAGTCCCCCCGCTCAACTTCACCGCGTTTATAGACTCTTCAAAGGAGAGCGCCATCTAGCAGCAGCAGTGCCAATCATCTACAACCGTTATTTATTGGGCTCGTACGGCGACGTGCCCAATAAACTCGGGTCCATCACGCGCTTTGTGCCCCAAAAATTGCGACTTCTAATGTTGCTTTATGGGGTTTTGAAAAGGGTAGATCGTTTCAAAAAGAAGCTCATATTATTAAGCAGAAAGTTATACAATTGCTCCTAAGTATTGTTCTACCCGATTCATACCGAGAGTTCTTACAAATATTGTTGCACCACGCGCGCGTCAGGTACCTAGATTGCGACCATCCAAAAAAAGGAAATCCTCCGATCTGCAATAGGCGAAATGGAGAATGTCTGGTATCATTTTGGTAAAGGCTAGCGCATCGCATCTAAATAGTCGTCGCTTCACAAATTCGCAATTGATATTTTCGATTCCGTTGCGTTATTGCTTGGGCTCACCGTTTCCTATAAAGTATCACTGTTTAAGGTGCCGTTTATCTAGAACAAAACATTTTAAAGCACAGCTCTTAGGCACCCGTTTCCGGCTTGAGCGGCGTCGCCGTCGGCGACGTTTCGGCATGGTGACGTTTCGGCACCATGCCGGAACGTTATCACGGGGTCACGTGACGTCACGGGGGTCACGTGACCCTTTTGAGGTCACGTGACCCCGGTGACGTCACGTGACCCCCTGAGGTCACGTGACCCTGGTGAGGCGACGGCGACGCCGCTCGGTGGGAGAAGTAGCAGGCTGGATGAGGAGGTGAGGAGGAGGGGAGGAAAGGTATACCCTCCCCTGAGTACCCTTCCCTCCTCCTCCTCAACAGCTGCGCTCTGATTCGGCGGTACAGGGAATTGTGAACGGCTTTCATTTTCTTAAACGGACTTTTTCTAATCACGGAGCATACCAACACGCTGTTCGCTTACTGCCTCAAGCGAATAAAGGTGCGTGTTCTTTTTCTTTTTTCACTACTGAAAAATGCTGCAACTCTTAATTCGTATCTCTTCCACAACTAATGTGCTGTAGAGCCCTGGTACCAACACCGGTCGTTGTATGGTTTGCATTTATATGGCGCTAATAATAATGTCGGTGCCTTGTTGCCAGACAGTACGTTCGCTAGCAGCGAGCCCTTTTTTTCAGCTCTTCTGAGCATTTCGATATGCAAACAAAGGCAGAGCTGTGGGCCCCGATTCCCTAAAGCAAGATGTTTTATTTCGTTTAATGTGAGAGTGCGAAGCTATTCCTATAGCTGTAAAACGAAAACCAGAATGACAAAAAAGTTCACAATAAAAAATTACGTATCTTGTTTTTTGTAGCTTCCTACCTGTCTTTTGATTAAAATCTGACACATTGAAGAAACGAACTTTGATACTTTACTTTATTCAAGTGCTGCACTGGATTAATGGCACCATTCTTTTTAAGCCATGCGGCTTAAAAACAAAGGGGTCTTCTTAACCTTCCGACCTTGCTCTTTAAAGCTCTTCATGGTGCTTGTAATAAGAAGTTAGCAGAAGTACGACATACTCCCTTTTTAGCACTTTGCTCAGACGAGCGCCGAATATTTCTGCTTATGAAAAATTGATCCAAACCAGCATTTTCCGCCAAGCTAGTATTTTTATTAAATGTTTTTAGTTCCGAAAGAAAAACACTACGTTGGCTGCAGCGTTCGTTTTTCTGCCGCGCTCTATAACTTCAAGAAATTTCTTGCCGCATGTCACTAAGCGCGAAAGAGTTACTGTTACATGGTAAATAGTGACACCATATAGGTGTTCGAAAAGTGCTCGTACGAAGTGCACATTAGGAGGGGCGTGGGGGTCCACATTTTCTCCCTTTTCAAAATCCAGATAGAGCGTCGAACAGGCCGTCATTGGCTGTCATCTCCAGCATCTGATTCTGAAAGGGGAAACAAAATAAAGATTGAGCGCGCCACTTTTAGATGGCGCCAGCATCGTAGAGAATGACAAGGCTGGCAGACTCCGCCACATTTTTTATGAAGAAAATAGGCCCTCCAAACGTGGTCGCCGTTGGTCAAAGGAAGTTTCTCCTTTCTCTCGCGCGCTTGCGGCTTGCGCTGGCGCGGTGTTAGTCCGCGGTCGCTGAGCTATTCGATCATGTAGCGGGTGGCGCTCGTAACTGCTTGGAGGTAGGATGCCTGGATTTCTGCCTGTGTTAGAGTAGATCCATATTTTCTTTTTGTATAGTGCCGCTTATCAGGTACAATGATTATCGAGCTGTAAATTATTGCCACTCAAGACAAAGTCGCGTGTGTTGATCGCACCCGATTTGTGTGCGCGGTTGTAAACATTTCTGGTTTTTGGCGTAGGCTTTGCCGCTTTGGAGTTGTAGGGTAACTGTCACGACGAGCGACGGAGATTCCTCCGTCGCTCGTGGCGGCGGATTATGTTTTATTTAAGTTACGCGCGTTGTCAACCGTCTGCTAAAAAAAAAATATATATATATATATATATATATATATATATATATATATATATATATATATATATATATATATATATATATATATATATATATATATATGCATTTTTGTGTTTCTATGTTATCAGTATATTAGATGTGTTATTTTAGTAACGTTTGCTAAGCTTGGTCTCGCGTTAGGGCAATTGTTCTTTCTTTTTTTACTTTTTGTCTGATTATGCGTTGCGTTGGAGCGTGTAATCGTGTTTTTTTCCGATGCCCTCCAGAGAAAAGGGGAAGAAGGAGCTCCCTCTTATCAGGATCCTTCTTTGCGCCTCCCGAATCACCACAGGCGTCGCTATTCTCCTCCCAGAAGATTATAGAAGATTAACCTGTCGCTCAAAATTCTTACAAAAGCAGCTTCCTCTCCTACTTTTACATGGTGGGTGAAAGTATGCGGTGTGACGTCAGTGCAAGGAGCCTTTCTTTACCGCAGTTTTCTTCTTTTTTTTTTTTTTTTTTCTTGTTCTGATGATTATACGACGCGTTGGTTGAGCATACGGTGATACTTCTTGTTTTGTGTTCGTGCCTACTTTTACACTCCTGTCAAAGCCCAAAAGGGCTACTGAGTATAAATAAATAAAAAAAATTATATCAGATTTCAATAAAACTAATAGATCTTTACTGTACTTACACTCGCTTTCAGATTCCTTCATTTATTAAAATGTTCTTGCTTACCGAGGTGTTAGCACGTCTCTGTTACATGTGTAGATAGACCGGAAGGCCAGCAGGACGTGGCGGGCTGAACAGAAACACGACAACGTTCCTTTCGCTTCTGGGTCCGAAGAATAAGTGTTTTAATGTCTCGTGATGGTGATCGCTGTAGCGGACAACTACCGCTAGGGAATCTGGCAGGGCTACCAGCCAGATGGAGATTGTGGCAGTCTCACTATATTTTCTTTGATCTGTTTTTTTTTATCTTTATCTTTATCTTTTTTATTCAAGTACCCACTTCGCCATCAGGCATTGCAGTAGGGGACCGGGGGGGGGGGGGGGGTAGGGGGGGGGGGGGCAAACAATATACAGACACACAAAAAAACTCACACATTCAGTGCGTTAAAGAAAGGTGTCATTGGGAGCTATTGAGACAGCGCGCGATGGAAGGAGTTCTAATCGCGCGCGGTCTCTACAAAAAAGTGTTGCACGACGTCACCCTTGAAAGGAATTTCTCTACTTTATAAAGCATGGTCGTTCCTACTAAATACGTAAAAAGGCGCTTTCCTATATTTATCCTTTTCAACATCGGTTTTACTGTAATAAATATCGTGAAAAAATTCGAGATAGAAGAAATTTCTGCAATTTTTTTAATAATTGCCACTTAAGCTTATGTTTCCACTCAGTCATACTTAGTCGCCCGTTCGTAATTATTAAAAACAAACCTCAAACCGAAATTTGTATTTCTTCAAGTTTTTGTGTAAAAAAGGCGGTATGAGGGTCCCAGACAACGCAAACATATTCCAGAATAAAACGAACGTGTGAAAGTAAATTGTTTCTTTGAGCGACTGAAGTACAGTTCTGAAATTTCGACGCAGAAAACCTAGCATTCGTGAGGCCTTCAAGGAAATATAGTAGCCATGCGCATTCCAACGCAGATCGGACGTAAAGTATACACCGAGATATTTAAATTCATTCAGGGTTTCTAGGACTTTTTTATTTAGCGAATAGCGAAATGCTGGCGGTAAAACCTTCCCGGTAAAGGTGACATGCACAGTTTTCTTTTACGCTCAAAGACGTTTGCCATAACTGATACCATGATTCAATGTTGTCCACGTCCTTTTGCAAAATCACACTATCATGCGCATTATTTATCTCTCTATAGACAACACAGTCATCCGCAAACATTCGAATGGCAGAACAAACAGCATTATCATTTATGTAAATAACAAATAAAACCGGTCCTAGAACCGAGCTTTGCAGCGCACCTGAAGATACGTCGGGCATTTGGGATTAGAAGCCATTTAAAACGACATACTGTTTTCTGAACGACAAATACTCACGAATCCAGTTACAAACTTTGTCATCAAGTTTATAAGCGCGTGTAGTTTACAAATTAAACGATAACGAGGAACGACATCAAAAGCCTCACTGAAATCAAGTGATATACAATGAATACTCCGTCACTTGTCGATTGCCAAAGGAAGGGCATAAAAAATGCAACTAATTACCTATTACAAGAATATCCCTGCCCGGATTCCGTGTTGCGAGGGATGTAAATGGTTAGATGCGCTAAGATGAGTCATGATATTACTATATAAAATATGTTTCATTCCCGTGCATGAAATACTTGTTAAAGATATCGGTCGGTCGTTTTCGACACTGGCTCTAAGACCACTTTTAAGCACTGGCATTACTCGTGCAGGCTTCCAGTCTAAAGCAAGCGAAGATTCACGCAGCGATTTTTGAAACAGTATGACGAAATATAGGCACAATGAACTTGGAAAAGATTTGAGAATACACCCAGGAATATTATCCGGACCAGTCGATCTGGTTGTTTCCAAGTTACGTAACCAGAATTCCAGAAACAGCAAATTCAACTTGAGGCATAGCGCTTGTTGCCCCTGGAACGTCAAAATCTACAGCCCTCGTCTGCAAAGGTGTAAAAAGCAACCGAAAATATAAATTAAGATGCTCGACTTTTTCGTTATCGCTGTCGACGAGAGTATCTTTTAAAGGGTAACTGCAAAGAAAAAAATGTATTTTTAAAGAGCGTAATTGGGACAAGCATGTCACAAAACAATTTTTCCAACAAAAACAAAATTTTTTAGAGCAATATTTATTGCGCGGGGCTGATTTTAGTTTGCGGCTATTTCGTTCGATTTAAATCGCGCGCCACAAAGTTGGTATTATACGTCACGGGGTGGCTGCTATACGTCATGGAGTGATTTATAATAGCCACTCCGCGCGCGTCGAAAGAGCGGGAGTTTCAAATGTGAAGAGGTTGCGACTCCGACTAAATTACGTCCTGTGGCGTAAATATTTCTAAAAAAAATTTGTTTTTTCGCGGAAGATTTGTTTTGTGACATGCTTGTCCCAATTAGGCTGTTTAGAAAAACACATTTTTTTCTTTGCAGTTACCCTTTAAGCGCGAAACACATGCGCGTCAGAACTGTCCGATCCGGCGTGCGAACTGTCGGGAAGATGGCTGCTCCGGATCTCCGCACAGGACGGTTCGCGACACATGGTTTCCGACGCGTCGTTGCGTCGCTCCGTTCAGCTCCGCCCAGTTTCGGGTATCCCTCTACCGAATGGATGGATGGATGCTAATGGCTATATTTATAACGGGCGGTAGCTCGCGCCACCTAGCCTAGAAAACTAAAATACTTCCCTCGCCCTTCTTGGTTTTTCTGACTTTAAAACAAACACAATAGGTTTATTACATTCTATTAAAGTGTGCGTCTGTGAAGATTTTCCGTGAGGCTACTTTTCTGCTCAACATCACTTAATCGCGATGGACCGCAGCGGACCTTAGGAGCCATCCCAGCGAAGCGAGCACTGCGTACAAATCACGTGACTACGTACCGCGCGCATTGCTGCGTCTCTCCCGAAGTTCACGTGACACTCACATGACATTGGAATGGCTCGTAGCGTCCGCTGCTGTCCATCGTAAAGTGAAACGGAGTATATTCGGGTTTCGACGGTCTCGATCGGTCCCAGAAGGCCGGCTTGCTTTGGCGCGCGAAATCAGCAGCTCGTTTTGTGCGCGCGGGAAAACTCGATGGCGTCCGTTTCCTTCACAACCACGACTCGCGTCGCGTGACGCGCCGCGCACCGCCACATCCGCTTCCCCGAGCCACGTAGCGCCTCCTCGCCCGATCGGTCCGAAAGTCACGTGACAACATGACCTTCGCGCCATCCGTGCTGCCATTGGCTGCGGCCGTCCGAAAATCGGACAACGGTGCGGCGATATCTGGCAAGTTGGTCGCACGCCAGCGCCGGACGGAGCCCCCGTCCGACGCTCCGGTGGCGACGAAAACCCTCGCCTCCGAACGTCGTTCCGGCAGTTCGCACGTCGGATCGGACAGTTTGGACGCGCATTTGTCTTCGCGCTTTATGTTTGAGGGTCGGGACGGAAGAATTTTGTTCGCCGTTTGTTCGGACATATTTCCAATTTTTTTTTTTTTTTAGGAGCGCCTAAAGGTATTATTTTTATTTGAAGAAAAAAACGCCGCTTTAATCCGTTCCAAGCTGTCCCCGATTAATACTGCAAATTCTTTCAGTTTGGCAAGGTCACTCAAAAGCCGGGTTTTACGGCATATGACGTAAGCTCTTCTTTTCATGATGAGTAATACAAGAAATTCTCGCGTAAACCACGGCTTGTCACGTGCTCGTTTTGGTGTTAACATGCGCGATGATACACACTCGTCCCAGAAGCTAAAGTTTTTTGTTTTTTTTTATTTAGAATTTGTTGACATTAGAGACTGGGACAAAGTTTTGAGCACTGGAAAATAAGATTCCAGCACAGAGTTCATTTTTGAATAATCCGTTGCAGTCGCTGCGGGTCGTCACAGTAATCGTTCCATTTCCACACAACGAGCAACACTTTACTATTTACACCGCTGAGAAAAATACATCGACATTTGAAAGCTTACAAGGCCAAAAAACGTTCAATCGTTCACGTTCATCGTCGTCGTTCCTCCTTTTCTTTCCCCGTTTTTCCCCGTACCCACGTGCCGGGGCATCCTAGCAAACTTCTTCCTTTTCTGCTTCTACTCCCTTACTCCCTGTTCGTCTAACGCCAACAGGGGTTTATCTGACGTTAGTTGCATCTTCCACCGTGGTTGCAACATAATCAGCTCGGTCATGAAAAACACCCTTCTCTCACGTGATTTGCTGTAGCCTTGTGGTCACTAATAACTGGAACGGTATGCGTATTTTCGACAACCCCAGAAGTATTACAAAGCAAAAGATCCAAGATATGGAGCATATCATCATTTCGTGTCGGTTCAGCAACATATTGCTCTAATGAAAAAACGTCCTACAAGCGAAAAACAAAACTCCGCATACAGTTCACCATCAACTGTGCTCCTGAAGTTCGCATTGTTGAAATTGCCACCAATAATAATATGATCGCACGAGATCGTTTCAATAGCATTTGAAAGACACCTCATACTGTTAGGCGTTGAACATGGCGGCCGACAAAAAGACCAACGGCTAAGCATTTCCCATTGGTCGATCTTTTCTGACAAAAGATAGTTTCGACATTTTGTGTGTTTACAACTCTCTCTGTAGAAGAAAAGGTCTTATCAACCAGAACAAAGAGAACGCACCAACAGACCTTTTCTTGACACAGCATTAAAATGTTGTCCAACGGCGGTAAACTTGGCCTTACAGTCTCAAGAAAGTTTTGTGGGGCCATTACGCAATCGACCGTGTCCTGAAAAAAAGTGCAACGCGAAGAATTTACTTTTCGCTTGTGTTAACAGAGACCGCGTCCAGGAGCATAATCTTACGTTGCATGAGGACAACAACCGTGACTTTATTGATGGGTATTTGAAAAAAATGAAGGAACATCAGAATGAACCGAACTCTCCCTTTCAAGGTAGGTTGACATTAATATGTGCGTACATTTAATAATGTTCACCGAATACCCTGTAAATAAAGTAGAAATGATAGTGATGTACTAACTCACTAACTCGCAGCAGGGGCCGGGGCAACGTTTAGAATCATAAATATCGCACAAAAGCACTTTATTTCATGTTCAGTGCTGTGTTGCGGAATGGGCATCGGGAGTTTACATAATTCCATTTCTTTTAGGTTTTGGGAATAGAGTTACTTGGCCCATTTCCCACTCCTTGAATAGCCGTACCGTTCCACTCCATTTCTCTACTTCCTAAACACAAAAATAAGCTCTTGACAGCTAATTGTGTTGCCAGCAATATCAGCACCGAGCTAACGTTATCAAGTACATAGACAACTACAAAAATATGCAAAGCGCGTCCCAAAAGCAATGTTTCTACTAAGCCGAATAGAGGCCGCGGAAAGTGCTTGCACGGACAATCAAGAAACAGCCTAAAATTCAAATCGCCCATTTTCTTTCTAAACCGACCGTGTGCCCTTTACTTCTAGGAGATATAAAACCAGCTTGTTTGTTTGCTTGATAATGGCTTTTTAGAGCACAAACCTAAAAGAATATATTTATGAGCCTGTCAACCCCTTTCGAGGCAAAATGCGAAAGAGCACAGACGTCACACTTGCTCTAACAGTGTCGCGCCTTGTATGCGCGACACTGTTAGGCGAACGCGATATCGACGCTTTTTTGCAGGTTACGTACATACGGTCATGCAATATTACAGTTTGCGATAGTGTCCGAAATGAGCCTTTTCCAACACAGTTGTAGTTTTGATGACAGCCTTAAGATTCTAATAGAGAAAAAAAACAGCGATAGCAGTGATAATGCAGTGAGTGCGCAGGCGAGCTGGTGGATGCTAACTCATTTTGTTCTTAGCCCGAGACTGAGGCAGGAAAAGAGGAAAGTTTCAAAGTAGAAGAAAAATGAACAGTCGAGGACACGTCTCTCCTTTTTCCTCTTCTCCTCTTTTCCTGCCTCAGTCGCGGGCTAAGAACAAAATGGTTAGCGATACCAGGTTTGTGCTAACAGCGTCGTGCAGTCTATCGATCAGCCTGTGTGATCCTGAACTAGTCATTGTCTGTTCCTTGCTCAGTCGACAAAAAACAAAGGAAATTAATAAACAACAAGCGTGCACGCGTGCAGAGGAACACCTCTTGGGCAACGCCGTCGACTTCTACACCGCGGGTACGCACACGCCAGCGTCTTTCATCCACTGGCTCCTGGCCGTCTGCGCCCAGAAGCGAGACACGGTGCAGTCCAGGATCCAGCGAGAAATCGACGATCACGTCGGTCACGAGCGGCAGCCCTCCTGGGAGGATCGCAAGAAGATGCACTTCACTATGGCCAGTGTGTTCGAGATACTGCGATGTTAGAATCCGTCACCCGTAATCAGCCCTAGAGGGTAAATAAGTGCTCCGTTCGTCACCTAGTAGTACAGTCGTCTTTCAGGTTCCCCTAAGTCGTTTCATCATTTTTTTACTGTCATTTTTTTGCGCATAAAGCATTCCATATCATTCCTTCGAGGGGCACAGTAATTTCAAAAACATATTTTGGAGTGTCTTCATAGGACACGTATGTCATAAAATTAACTTTCGCTGGAAAAATAAAATATGTTAGCGAAATATTTACGTCGCTATACATATTGTTTGGTTAACGATTCCGAAATATGCTCCTACAAGGTGTGAAAAAAAATCATTTACAGTGTATTTTTCGCCGCAACAATAAACTACACAATTCCGAACGCTCATTCAGCTCCATACATTCGAGAGCTCCGTCGGCCGCCATTTTCCCATTAACCATTTTAGAAAATAAGATCATTTTTTAATAAGATCAAGGTTAGTTTTGAAAGTTTAGCATCTGGTTCAGATCACTAGCGCTATAATTGGGCGGAGAATGAGTATTCGGCGAATGCATCGTTTGTTTTAGCGGTAAACAAAACCTTATATTTTTTTGTAGGGTACACCGTGTATTTTAGAGGATCGTTCACACACTTTCAACCGAGTATAACCGAGAGAGGCAAGACCGGTTTTTAATCTCTCTTACGACACCTTAGGACCAGCTCTGCAGAAGCGCATCCGGTCCTAAGATGTCGCAAGAGGCTTAAAAACTAGTCTTGTCTCTCTCGGTCGTACTTGGTCGGAAGTGTGTGAAAGAGCCTTAAGACGTTGCCACCGAAATAGATGCATGCTTTGGAATCGCTCCTAACTCGAAAGAAGTCTCGCGATGCAAATATTGCGTTAATATTGTTAAATATTTATTTTGTCGCATACATGTCCTATCCAGGCACTGAGAAAATGTTTTAAACGAGAATATTATCGACAGAAATCTGTCTTGTTGGGAAACTGTTAAATTTGCTAAGCCAGAACTGTAACCAATGCCCTAAAAGGTTTAGCCCAACTTTTAAAAACCTGCCAGTTTTCTTTATCATTGGTGACTAAATCGCGGGGAGCGAGTGGTAGACAACTAAGAGAAAGATTAAAGCTGCTGCTGCTTCACGCGATTTAGTCACCCCTGATGAACAAACCGATCAGGTTATGAAACTTTGAGCTGAACCTTTTCTGGGGTTTCGGTTGTATCGCGTCGTATCACCCCCATATAATACATCTTTTTTCAAAAGTGTGCGCCCTTTAGTAGCTGAAGCTGCGTCGATTATCCGAGGCCGGCATATCCTGGGCATGCACTTGGAGCCTACATTGGACACGAACTCTGCGTCACCACTAGGCGCGTACTGAGGGCCGACTGCGTACTCGACACGAGTGTTGCGTGAGCACTCGACGTGCTCCAACTTCCAGCCAGCAGACGCGCTTTCCGCTTCGAACGCAATGCCTGGGCAGGATGCTTTCGTTTGTTTTCGTGTTTCACGATTGCATTTCCTGTCGCAGGCCTGCGGTTGCTTAACGCGTGATTGGCTACAGGAGACTTTCGAGAGATATCAGCGAACGACGCTTGGCGGCCTGGGAAGCGCGAACTGGGGCAAAAATGGGCCAGTGATGCGAGCTTGCGGTCTCACGGTACTATGCTACCGGGCGGGGGCTGTCTATTCCGTTCCTGCGCGAAGCAAAGCCGCCGACCTCGTGCTTGCTGGCGAACTCTTGGCAGCATGTTGCACAGTGACTTTGGTGCAACTGGAAACCAGTATTTGTATTACCGCACGCCTTTAGGGCGGAAGGAAGTCGCTACGCTCGTTTCTTTTTGTCGATTCGTAAGGGGCTGAACGTGACAATTGCTGGCTTGGTGGTTTTTAACATGCCTGAAGCACGAAGCGATTACTGTTTTTTCTTTTACAACTAAACCTCCCCTCAAAACCAGAGGCTACGAACGTGAGCGGGCAGCTTCGACTCGGGCTCTCGCTGCACGAGCGTTCACGCAGCCG